>QEYB01000323.1:0-67251 GCA_017562135.1 Dipylidium caninum | reverse complement strand
CCAACCACCAGAGAGAGATATCGTGATAATCACATACTCAAACACACAACCATACACACACACCACACACCACACACACAACACCGCTGCCATACGAGCGGTTATGAGAGGGTATTGAACTTATTGCTTCCACCAACGTCCTCCCTTATTATCCCCGTCTTGAGGCAGCAAACGCAAGAGGGGGAGCAAGAATGGACGAGAGGTGGGCTCCATCCTCGTGTATCGCAACGGGGAGCTCCAATTGGAATGGTGAGGAGGCAGAAAGGAAGCGAGTGGAGACGGGCTGGAGACTGGAGACGGAGGACGGAGCATTGGCTCGGGAAGTGGACTCTGAGCAAGAGGACTCGGAATCCGCGGAAGATGCGCTCAAGCGAATCGTGAGTGTTCATCTTCGTATTATGAATATCGTGGTCCTCCGTGTGGTGAGGTGCAATGCTTTACGAGCTATCCTTGAATGATGATGTACCTAACTCACTTGCAGTTGCGAGCAGAACTCGTCACCGCGAGGACACGCGGCGACGAAACCCTCACAAGTCCATCTGCCAACGCTTTGGTGACGTTTATATGGGAGGATGTCCGTGGAAGACGATTCCTGAGCCGCTAGATAAAGGCCCTAAAACGCATCGTGAGTGTTTTTTTTTTTTTTTTTTTTTTTTTTTTTTTTTTTTTTTTTTTTTTTTTTTTTTTTTTTTTTTTTTTTCATCTTCGTATAAGATCAACGTGTCAACCACACAACCACACCAATACCCTCGCCCTCGGCCTTCGGCCCTCGCCCTCGCCTTGCCCTTGCCCTTGCCTCGCGTTGTGTGGTTACGAGTGATCATTACAAAATGTGTCTCCTCTGCATAGGCGACAATCGAAAGTTCTACAGCGACGGAGACGCCGAGGGCGAAACATCGCAGACACTCGTAAGGCATTGACATACAATACATTTCTTTTTGAAGGATTCCTGCTGTTGGTGTTCGACTTCTAAGCATGTTGAAGCCGATTGGATGTTAATTCCCATAGTTGTTGGCAGCGGAAAAAGAAGATTAATGAGGGATTGCTGGTTGTTTTCGGGAGGAAGGAGCGGATGAAAACTGAAAATTGCCCTATTAGGCGTCTTATACACCAGAAGTACCTTTGGTCGACGCTAGACTAACACCTCGTCAGTATTAAAAGATCAATTTTTTCAATATGTTAACAAATAAACCACTTCTTACCTCTTCCGAGCGTGTCCTCCCCTTTCTTGCGGATACCTGTAGGCTTGAGTATAAGTAGCAGTATACAACCAAATTGCGTCCAATACGTGCTGAGACATCACTCACATCGCGCACTTCCCGTAATTTATTGCTCATATATCCAGCCTAGGGTAATTGCCCAACTGTGCGTCTTCAATTTTCGAATTTCCTCGTGATCGCCACTAGTTACTGCTCCCATCTTCTGGGCAGTCAGTCACTTATCGGTCCCTCCTGTGTTGTATGCCAATCTAGCGAACACTTCGTCATCAGACACTTCCACGGTGGCCTCTCCCTCAAAAGATCAATTGGTGTTACAGTGGGTAAGACCTAATCTTTCCCTATCACACCTACAAAAATAAACAACAACACCAACCAATCCAAAAACGCTCTTTAGTAGCCCCTTATTTTATCACATAGCGGAATAGCTATTCGCATCAAAGCCACACGTCAGGCATGAATCCATGCCCAAAGTGTCTCAAAGAGTGCAATAATAGCATCGTTGGTTGGTGTATGGGCTTAAGCCCCCTAACGAACTTAATGTGTACGATACAAGCGCTTAGAAGTATCAAAATGATGAATATATGCCAGAGCATGAACCAAAACCAGAGATTATCACGTAATGCAAAGGATAACGGAACCTAGGTAAGGGAAGAACTGATAAAAACATGTCATGAGCTAGTGCAATATGTTGCGTACAGTAAGCAGCAGACAAATGCTAATTTGCACTTCACTTCACTTACTCATTCCACTCCATTTCACTTCACTACACACTACACTCGACTCCACTTCCAGTACAAACATCTTTCAATCCACCAGCGTGGACGAAGGCAACAGTCCAAGATTCGCTAGGAAACGAGTAAGTCAAAGCCAATTGGAGAGAACGTTACTGTCAGCCAGTGAATTGGGAGTCTGATGAAAGTGAAACGATTCCTGCTCACCCATAAGACATATCATTCGCTTTCACCAACGACGGTTTCTCAAAGGATCGCCACACTTGTACGTCGAAATACACCACTCGGGAAGGTGGGCAAGAGAAGAGGAAGGAGAAGAAGAAGAGGGAGAGAAGAAGGCTTATGCAGCTTATTGTTATGTCTCTTCAGCCATCTCGCAATGAGTCTGCTCCGCACATGTCCCCAAACATCGCCTCAACGGCAAAGTGACAAGTGACACCACCTTGCACAAAGTAAAAAGCCGTCGTCTAACCCCCATCGCTCACACGGATCGGCCAAACTTGCCTTTCTCTCAATTGGAGGCCGCCTTCCTGCCCGTAGGCAAATACTTCTCAGCGCGCGTCTTCATTTCCGCTCGTGAGCAAATCGAAGACATTGGAGAGATTTTGCCGACACACATGGCGACCGAGATCACCAAAGCCTCTCACCCGACATCGCAATGAGATCAAAATGTGAACTGTAGTCAAAAGGTGAGAGAGAAAGTAGACATGCCTCGCGCTGTATACTTCGTAAGTGACAAGAATTGCATAAAGTATTTGTCATGTAACGAAGTGTACTTACGTTGAGAAGGTTGTGAATGTGGCAAAATGAATTAATGAAGGAATAAATGAAATATGGCAGTCTCAATAGGAAGAGGAAGGTGTAAACATATGAATCGATGATCCCTCTTTTCCTCACTCCTGCGCTCTTCCGCCTCTGCCCTTCTCAACTCTTCACACTCCACACCTTATACTACTTTCTTACCCGTTTACAATATGTCCCAAACTCCAACATTACCCTCCTTCTCATCGTCATCCTCTCTGCGTCTTTTGACGGCCATCCAACCAAGGTCATTTGTCCCCGCTCTCTTGTCACGTCCTGGGCGCTCCGTCTATAAGCCGCTCTATACTAACCCATTTCAATATATGCGTTCTTTCACCGTAATACCAAACTTTGTCAACACTCACTACTAGCTAATGTCTTCAGACTGCAAGCACCTCCGCCAAAGTAACACGAGGGGGAGGGCAAGTAGCCAGTGTGAATGAGCAATTCCCCCTTTCTGCCACGTCTTTTCCCCCAATAATAATCAACATGAGGATGCTCGCTAGGAAAGACATCAATCTGTACCATCGAACAGCAAGAAAACAGAGTTTCCAACACTTTACCCACTGTTTCCCTCTCAATATGTCTCTCAGTTGATCTCAAGACTCACGGAGGTTCACCATTAACATCTGCCTTATCAAACGACTCGATCTGGCCACCCTATTTCACGTAGAGGAATGACGTTTTTCACCATTTTGGCCAATTCGCACGATGATGGCAAACATTAGAATGCCAGTTGAGGAAAGTGCTTCCACACCAGCCATCGACAACGCAAAATATTCACCTCAACCTTTCTTCTTTTCCTCCTTCCCCTCTCCCTCCCCCTCCTCCCCTCCTTCCCTCCTCCCTCCTTCCCTCCTCCCCTCCTCCCTCCTCCCTCTCCTCCTTCCTCCTCCCTCCTCCCGCGACGGTTCCTTCCTTCCTTCTTCCTTCCTTCCTTGCCTTCCCTCCTCCCTCCCTCTTTCTTCCTTCCTTCTTTGCGTTATTCACGTCTCAATTTGTCAACTCACTCTCGATGTCGCGAAAAATGCGGCGCACTGTGCAAAGGGGGAAGGTAGTAATCGTGGTAGCAAGTGAGTCTGTGGTGACTCAACGTGAAGGAGGACTTAATACGTAAAGAGTGCGGTGGGGTTGGCACAGCAATCGGCAAGTGTAATTGATTGGTGTTGAAGAGGAAGCCGCTTTAATCCGCCTCCCACCCTCCTGATGGGGAACAGGTGAAACGTGGAAGCCAACTGAAGGCCCAGCCCTTTGTGTGTTGGCTAAGTTACATTACGGTTGCCGACATGAGTGATGCAAAAACAATGCCACGTCAACGAGGCTATGACTTTACTTCAGCAATCGCGTGGAGACTTCTTACACGCAACAATCAATGTGTCTTGTGAGCTCAGGGAACAAGAAGTAAATTCCCTAGATGGTATTTAGCGCGCTGTCGTCTTCCACCTTATCGTTCACCTTCGCGTTGGGCAGCGTGGTTGGCCGTGTTTGTAACCGACTTTGATCAATTCGCTTTTCTTCTCCATGGAATGTGCCATGCCCAGTGTGCTTATTAATACTCTTATGGACTTCTGGTTGGTGACTTGCTCTGTGGACGCCGTGTTTGTGTTGTCATTGGGGTTAAATAGGTATGTGGGTAGGTGGGTAGGATAGGCAAGTGGGCAGGTAGCAGGTAGGCAGTAGGCAGTAGGCAGGTAGGCAGGTAGGCAGGTAGGTAGGTGGGTGGGTGATTTGGTGAGTTGGTGAGTTGGTGGGTAGGTTGCGGGGATAACCGCGTACACGGAAGTGTTTCGCAGGGATCTGCACTACCCACATTTGCAGTCGCAACGGATATATCGCGCAATTGTGCAGCAGTGATCTCTTCTCTCATAAATTGCCTTGATAGTATGAAGAAATTGGCATCATCACCACTGGTATTGTCAACATCATCATCCCCGCCATGAGTGTATGGCCTCCGCCCTGCCCCACACCGAGCCACTCAAACAACCCAACCAACCCCAACCCTCTCCAACCCATGCAGGCCGCCTCCTTTCCATCTTCTGCACTCTTTGCACTCGTATATTTAATCATGGCTGTGTCCGTCTTCTTTGCCCACTTTTCACTTACTCTAATGATTACTGCATAGACTCGCCTGATTGCAGGCATCTTCCTCTCTCTCTCTCTCTCTCTCTCTCGCCTGCCTCTCCTCGCGAATATTCTTTTGCTGTGCTGCTGCTGCTGCTGCTGCTTCTAGTAGCAAGTGCACACACATACTACTGGCAACTTGTAGAGGCACACAGATTGTAACACAATCGAAATGTCGTGCGAAGATTGGCCAATCAACGGCCGTCTGCCGCAGGACTAGGCAGTCAGCAGAGAATTGACCTGCAAGTGGGAGACCGTTTGCATGTGATTACCACCATTCTTCTCATCGCCGCGGAACTGTGCCGAGAATGCGGTAAGGATTGCATTCTGACGACTTGTTGTTCCACAGACACCCATATGGAGAGTTGGAAGGTGCAATCAAGTAGAGTTACTACTCCATGTCCACAAACTATCCACCACGAAAAGAACCCATCAACCACTCACTTGTAGCATACAGCACTCGCGAGGTATGAAGAAAAGCCCCTCACTCTGCACTTGGAAGCGAGACAAATTGCCTTGAGCGGGAAAGGCTCCTCTAGCTCATCCAGCATACCAGTGTCTGCCGTCCACTACAAAGTGGTCATTGCGGTTGCGTGTAAGCAAGCAATACATAGCACGAACATAACCACTCTCGTCTATCAATGCGCCACTTAGAGCATTTCACCAACATCACTCGCATTCACTCGCATTCACTCGCATTCACTCGCATTCACTCGCATTCACTCGCATTCACAATAATACTCCCTCTTTCCTACATCTCCACTCCTCCAATGCGATTACGTGCACAGCTGCATTTCGCGTAGCCCGATCAGACGCTGCTTTCGCTATTTCGCGGGCATTCAAGACGCACACGTACACCCACCTTCGGACGATGCAATGCATTTACAACACTCTCCTCAACAACATTTGACGCATTCTACCCCGAATGGAACCATTCCTCCGCGATTTCTTTCCATTCTTCCATTTCACATCCCAGCATTCTCCACTCGCACGAGTCAATTGCATGAGACATAAGGACCACCGCAGTGTCTTGCTTGAAGTAAAGAGGGTTGGAATGTGGTATTGTGGAGTAAACTATCTTCTCCCACTGTGAGTGCCTCTTCAGGGCACATTTTGATAAATTGCCAAGTTGCACAGACCACTTTTGCTTGGGTTTGGTAGCTTGAAAGTTAGACGAGATGCGAGAAATTTGTAATAAAAGGCGATTAGCACGGAAGACAGAGCATCCTAAGCAGCGCGCCAATTTGTATAAATGAATTTCTTGGCTATCCACGGATCGTGGCGTGTGCATATGCGAGTTGCATGAGGCACGAATTCACTGAATGTTTTGCACCAGGAAAGGATACTGGGAGATTGAGATGGTGGGTGTGGGGATGGGAATGGGAATGGGAGTGGGAGTGGGAGTGGGAGTGGGGAGCATTGTGATCTAGAGGCAATTGGCTAAGGGTGCTATTTTGAACAATGCAGAGTAGAGAAAATGAAGGTGTCTAGTGTGGAAGCAGCCAGATAAAGAGGAGAGAGAGAGAGAGAGAGCGAGAAGAGAGAGAGAGAAGAGAGGGAGAGAGGGAGGGAGGGAGGGAGGGAGAGAGAGGAGAAAGAGATGAAAGAATTGATAGACCAGAAGATGTGGAGGTAGAAGAATTGGAATTGGGTTGACGAGAGAAGAAGAATTGAGTGGACAGAGCCTTGCCTTTGGAGCGTTTTTCGTGGTAATAACTACTGTGGCATTTTATGTATGTGAAGTGTCATCAGAGTTGGTCTGTTATGCTAGAGACGCAAAGGTTCATCTTTCTAACCATACACTTCTACACAACTGCGTTAGCATTATTCATTGCACAGTTAAATCGGACCCTGAAAAGTACTTCTGCCGAACGAATTGTATGTTACTTTGTAAGTTTAAATTCACTAATGTAAGACTTGTTTAAATCACTCCACAAGGGGCGTGCTGATATGAGTCGTTGGGTGGGTGCCGTATCTGCGGCGTCTCTTTGTTGGTTGGTATTTTGCTTCCTACTTCCTAATCATCAGTCTTCCTTCAACTGTACCGTGTTTGTCATTAGAGAAAAGAAGCACTTTTTGATGTGTGAGGGTGTAATGGACCGCATCCAACGGTGCCCATGTTCTTGACGTCTGTTTTTGTACAGGTTTTCCATTTTTTGATTCCCATTCTTGATTACCTACAGTGCATGTAGAGGCTAAAAAGCATAGGCTGTGTATTCGGTAAGGTTATAGCATGTAGTCCGAAGTTAGGTTGTTAGGGCTAACTCGTTGTTGTTGCTTCATTCAAAGTAAAATAAATATTGCTGTATGGCATATAGGGTTGGAGTTTGTTGACTTCTCTTGTTGAATCTGATGTTAGGCTTTGGTTATTCTTTTGGACTAGGTCGTGTTTGCGCATCTTTTCTTGGATTTTGCGTTATTGGTGGAGTTTCTGTTTCTGGCGTTTGACATTTGGATAGTAGCATTCATATGTGGCTAGTGTTTGTACAGATTGCTTGAGATGAGGTTTGAACGAGGTATGCAAGGGTGTGCGAGGGAAGAAGTGGTGAGTGAAAAAGAAGATTGAAGAATGCCAGCCGAAGTGTGTTAGCCGGGCGATGGTGAGGAGCATCAAGTGTTAGAATCCACGTCATCGTTGGCTGACGCTTCTGGGAGTTCAGTGGCGCAGATAGCGCGCATGTAGACGCGCATGCAGTTAAGGCTCTTGCTGTCCGTATTGGCAAGCATGGAAAGGTGACTTGTGGATAAACTGGTCAGTGGGGATTTCTTCACCGCATGGACAAAGCGTTGCCGTGAAGAGGCTTGGGAAAGCATGAGGAATGATGAGGATGGGTATAGTGTGGACAAGAGACGACGATGTGTCGTGTAGGCGAAGGGTGAAGTATGGGACGAAGTGTTAAGATGGACTTTTGGCTGTTGAAATGTTCATAGTTGAGGTGAATATTTGAGATGGGGATGGGATTGTGGAGAAAGCATTTCCTCAACAGCACTCTAGCGTTTGACATGTGAGGACTGAGTTGGTTGATTAGTTGGTTGTTGGTTGGTGTGTTGCTTTGTGTTCACATGTGTTGAAAGGCATTGTCATTGCCATTGCATTGTCCTTTGTTTTGTCTTATTGCCTATGCTTAGATTCCGTGTCATGGGTATCCCGGCAGGTAGGCTCGAGTAAGAGCGAGTAAGATGTTTTACTTCCTTACTGTTTCCCCTCATCTGATGTTATTCTTATTGCCTTATGTGTGTAATAAGTGAATGTGTTCAAAAAGTAGTGTTTTCGCCTTCCTTTTAACTTTGGAGGAGTATATTTCTCCACGAAGACATTCCTGTTTGTAGTGTATATGCGTTGTCTATGTCCTTGTGACCGTATTTGATTGGCCTTATTTGGGGAGTAATTTTGCTGGTTAGCGTTCTGCCGTTTACTTATGTCCCACTTAGTCTACCTTTGATTTTAATTTCGTTATCTCTATCTGTCTATCTATCTACCTACCGACCTACCTCCCTATGCATCATCAAAGGAGAACGTTTTTGTTTTCAATGTGTGAGAGTGGAATAGGACATATATGATGTAGTTCATTTGCAGCATATGTTTCTTACCGATGCTTCATTATGAAACGCTGAGGCTGAAAGCGCTAGATTGTGCATTGAAAAGTGGTTATATAATGAAGTTAGGACTACTACTTTATTTTTTTTTTCTTATTATCATATTTTTGGAAAAATATTTTTTTACTTTTTATTGAGGTTCATAATGGGATCAGATGGCAAGCGTTGTTCGGATAGCCTGTACGGCATCAAGTCATATTGTTGCAGCTTTTCTTGGCTATTCCACTAGTGGTTGAATTGCGGCGAAAGTTCTTATCATATTGTTTAAGTGAGGGTCTGTGAGTTGAATTGGTTTTGGGGCTACATTGGTATGTATGCATGTATGTTTGCGTATGTGGATGTGTGTGTGTAGTAGTCGTAATTGGTTAATTCGAAAGTCTCTTGTATAAAAGGTTGTTCTTCTTAGAATGTGGACTTGTTGCTCCTTTGTGTCTAGTGGAGAGTGTTTTGTGAGCAGGAATCATAGGTTAGTAGGTGGATTGATTGGCATTGTGCTTGTCATATTGGACGTAGCATTTATTTATTGGGCGTGGTGTTGTGCCATTGATATTTGATAATTATGTGGGCATTTGTTAGTTGGTAGTGAGTTTCATTGAGAATGTGGAAATAGTCATGATTTACCTAGGTCTAGTGAATTGCGTTTATGTAAGTATGTAGGTATGTATGCCATGAGTGTATATACGGGCTTATTTGGTATATATTGGGGAAGAGATGGTGACCCGAGTTGAAGAAGGGTGGAGTGAGGGAAAGGTGGGAGGGAGGAGGAGAGGGAGGGAGGGAGGGAGGGAGACAATGTTAGAAGAGAGGGTTGAAGGTAGAAGTGACTAGTTGAGAGAGAGGCAGGAAGGCAGACAGGAGGGAGGCGGCAGCGTGGACAATGCATTGTCCTCAAGAGGCTTTCGAAAGTGAGGGAACTTGTGAGATTTGGTACTGACTGGTTCGGGGCGGATGTGTAATGGGTAAAATGGTGAAACTTGGGGAGAAGTGTTAAAATGGACTTTTGGCTGTCGGGGTGAATATTTGGTTGAAATGACATGGTTGAGGTGAATATTTGCGTTGTCGATGGCTTGGTGGTGGAAAGCACTTTCCTCAACTGGCATTCTAATGTTTGCCCTATCGTGCGAATTGGGAAAATGGTGAAAAACGTCATTCCTCTACGTGAAATAGGGTGGCCAGATCGAGTCGTTGATAAGGCAGATGTTAATGTGAACCTCCGTGAGTCTTGAGATCAACTGAGAGACATATTGAGAGGAAACAGTGGGTAAAGTGTTGGAAACTCTGTTTTCTTGCCTGTTCGATGGTCAGATTGATGTCTCCTAGCGATGCATCCTCATGTTGATTATTATTGGGGGAAAAGAGGTGGCAGAAAGGGGGAATTGGCTCATTCACTGGCTACTTCGCCCTCCCCTCGTGTTACTTTGGCGGAGGTGCTTGCAGTCTGAAGACATTAGCGTAGTGAGTGTTGACAAAGTTTTGGTATTACGGTGAAAGAACGCATATATTGGAAATGGGTTAGATAGAGCGGCTTATAGACGGAGCGCAGGACGTGAACAAGAGAGCGGGGGACAAATGACCTTGGTTGATGGCCGTCAAAAGACGCAGAGAGGATGACGATGAGAAGAGGGTAATGTTGGAGTTTGGGATATTGTAAGACGGGTAAGAAAGTTATAAGGTGTGGAGTGTGAAGAGTTGAGGAGGGCAGAGGGGCGGAAAGAGCGGAGTGAGGAAAAGAGGGATTCATCGATTCATATGTGTTACCTTCCTCTTTCCTATTGAGACTGCCATTTTCATTTATTCCTTTCACTTTAATTCATTTGCCACATTCACAACCTCTCAACGTAAGTACACTTCGTTACATGACAAATACTTTATGCAATTCTTGTCACTTACGAAGTATACAGCGCGAGGCATGTCTACTTTCTCTCTCACCTTTTGACTACAGTTCACATTTTTGATCTCATTGCGATGTCGGGTGAGAGGGCTTGTGGTGATCCTCGCGTCGCCATGTGTGTCGGCAAAATCTCTCCAATGTCTTCGATGTCTGCTCACGAGCGGAAATGAAGACGCGCCTGAGAAGTATTTGCCTACGGGCAGGAAGGCGGCCTCCAGATTGAAGAAAGGCAAGTTTGGCCTCCGTGTGAGCGATGGGTTAGACGACGGCTTTTTACTTTGTGCAAGGTGTGTCACTTGTCACTTGCCGTGAGGCGATGTTGTGGGGACATGTGCGGAGGCAGACTCATTGCGAGGATGGCTGAAGGAGACATAACAATAAGCTGCATAGCCTTCTTCTTCTCTGCTTCTTCTTCTTCTCCTTCCTCTTTCTTCTTGCCCACCTTCCCGAGTGGTGTATTTCGACGTACAAGTGTGGCGATCCTTTGAGAAGACCGTCGTTGTGAAAGCGAATGATATTGTCTTATGGGTGGGAGCAAGGAATCGTTTCACTTTCATCAGACTCCCAATTCACTGGCTGACAGTAACGTTCTCTCCAATTGGCTTTTGACTTACTCGGTTTCCTAGCCGAAATCTGACTGTTGCCTTCGTCCACGCTGGTGGGATTGAAGATGTTTGTACTGAAGTGGAGTCGAGTGTAGTGTAGTGAAGTGAAATGGAGTGGAATGGAGTGAAGTGAAGTGAAGTGCAAATTAACATTTGGTCTGCTGCTTACTGTTTACGCAACATATTCTAGCTCATGCATGTTTTTATCAGTTCTTTCTTACCTAGGTTCCGTTATTTCCTTTGCATACGTGATAATCTCTGGTTTTGGTTCATGCTCTGGCTATATTCATCATTTTGACACTTCTAAGCGCTTGTATCGTACACATAAGTTCGTTAGGCTTAAGCCCATACCACCAAACCAACGATGCTATTATTGCACTTGAGACACTTGGGCATTTCATGCCTGACGGTGTGGCTTTGATGCGAATAGCCTTCCGCTGTGATAAAATAAGGGGCTACTAAAGCGTTTTTGGATTGGTTGGTGTTGTTGTTTATTTTTGTAGGTGTGATAGGGAAAGATAGGGTTTACCCATGTAACACCAATTGATTGAGGGAGAGGCACCGTGGAAGTGCTGATGACGAAGTTGTCGCTAGATGGCAAAGGAGGGACCGATAAGTGACTGACTGCCCAGAAGAGGGGAGCAGTCAAACAGTGCGACACGAGGAAATTGAAAATTGAAGGAAGCACCAAGTTGGGGGATTACCAGGCGGATATTGAAATAATACGGCGAAGCGCGATGAAGTAGTGTCTCAGACGATTGGCAGAATTGGTGATACTGCTACTACTACTAAAGCCACAGGTATCCGCAAGAAGGGGAGGAACGCTCGGAAGAGGTAGAAGGGTTTATTGTTAACATTTGAAAAAATTGATCTTTTAATATGAGGTGTTAGTTAGCGTGACCAAAGGACTTCTTGTACTAGAGGCCAAGGGCAATTTATTTCATCCGCCTCCTCCTCCCGAAACAACAGAATCCCCTCATTAATCTTCTTTTCCGCTGCAAAATAGATAACATCAATCGGCTTCAATGCTTTAGAAGTCGACACCAACTAGCAGGAATGCTTCAAAAGAATGTATTGTATGTCAATGCCTTACGGAGGTGTCTGCGGATGGTTTCGCCCTCGGCGTCTCCTCGCTGTAGAACTTTCGATTGGCGCCTATGCAGAGGAGACACATTTTCGGTCAATGATCACTAGTAACCACACAACTGCGAGGGCAAGGGCGAGGGCGAGGGCGAGGGGAGGGGGTGTGGGTGTGGGTGTGGGTGTGGGTGTGGGTGTGGTGTGAGTGTGGGTGTGGTGGGACCACGTTGATCTTACTACGAAGTGAACACTCACGGATGCGTTTGAGGGCCTTATCTAGCGGCTCAGAATCGTCTTCCACGGACTCATCCTCCCATATAAACGTCCACCAAGCGTTGGCAGATGGACTTGTGGAGGGTTTCGTCGCCGGCGTGTCCTCGCGGTGACGAGTTCTGCTCGCAACTGCATAGATGAGGTAGGTACATCATCATTCAAGGATAGCTCGTAAATCATTGCACCTCACCACACGGGAGGACCACGATTGATCATAAGACGAAGTGAACACTCACGGATTCGCTTGAGCGCATCTTCCGCGGATTCCGAGTCCTCTTGCTCAGAGTCCACTTCCCGAGCCAATGCCTCCGTCCTCGTCTCAGTCTCCAGCCCCGTCTCCACCTCCGCTTCCATTTCTGCCTCCTCATCCATTTCCAATTGGCTCCCCGTTTCGATACCATCGAGGATGGGAGCCCACCTCTCGTCCATTCTTGCTCGCCCCTCTGCGTTTGCTGCCGTCAAGACGGGGATAATAAAGGGAGGACGTTGGGGGTAAGGCAAATAAGTTCAATACCCTCTCATAACCGCTCGTATGGCAGCGTGTGTGTGTGTGTGTGTGTGTGTGTGTGTATGGGTTGGTGTGTTTGAGTATGTGATTATCACGTATTTCGGCCGAGGCCCCACCAATGACGGGACAATGGACAGTGACGCCAATTAGCAATCAGTTCACCTGGGATGACTGATGTCGACCCCGTCCATTGCGTCTGTTCAAGTGTGACAAATGCCAGGCCAGGCAGGAAAATGGAGGCTTCAATGTGGTATGCAGCCTACAAGCCCTTCTATGTTCTCGCCCCGCCTCTCAGACTGCTCCAACCTCTGCCACGCTTTTGAAGACAATAGCCACACGTCTTCACACTTCTCCTCACACTGCCAACAGCAAATGATGACAGACCACGAGGACTATGGCACTAACACATCTTTCCACCAACCTTGTCTCTGGTTACCAAATCCACCTACTCTCCTCACTCGCTACCACCCACTTCACCCACTTCACCCACTTCACCCACTTCACCCACTTCACCCACTTCACCCACTTTTGCCACTGCTATCCCAACAAGGTGTCCATTTCATGGGAGCAAGTGCGTCATCCTCGAACCACAAGGACAACGACAACGACGACGACGACGACGACGACGACTACGTCGACGTGTATCGTCTTACCAGTAGGCAATGGAGTAGACTGAAGTCGTGTGGCAAAAAGTCATGCGGAAGTGGGTACTTGGACTGATTGGAGGGAGGCGAAATTTACTTACGCGCAACTTCTTCCGCATTAAATTGGTGCTGCGGTGGGATTGGTATCTGTGCTGAGGTCCGTGGAGAGGTCGCCAGCAGAGATTGGCACATGCAGACGAGGAGGACGACGGTGGCAAGCAGTGGAGGCGGGACGGTGAAGAGGGCTAAGAGTAATTCTATACCAACTCGTAGGAATGCGTATGCAGCAAACATGTCGCGAAATCGACAGTCGAGCTATGCGCCGAGGCGATTTGAAAATGCGAACACATTGGCAAATCGATTGATGTGGCGTGATCCTCGGCTGACAGCGTTGTCATTGCTCAGGTTGGACGGGGTGGCACGACGTGGGCAAAGCGTTTCACTTGTCAGATCTGCCCTCTGGTCACCTGAGAGGGCAGGTAGGGAGGGGGGGGGAAGAAGGTAGGTGGGTAGGCAGGCGATGACAATGCAATTGTGTCCTTGTCGCCGGATGAGAATAGCAGATGAATGGACTCAGGAAAGTAGGGGTATTCAGAGTGGAGTAATTAATTCACGATTAGCAAGTTCCTCCACCACTTGAATGGGCTATGTTGTGGACATTTGGAGGATAGAACTTGCAACTAGTCAGTCGACAGCTCGGACTGCTTTTTTGCGGGTTTGCGCTGAATTGGACGCCTTTCCGAATGCTGTTTCGCTTGTTGTTGTTGTTTTAGTTGTTTTAGTTGTTGATGTTGGAGTTGGTGGTGGTGGTGGTGGTCAAATTAAGCTTACTTCTATGCGAACCCTTCGTTCCCCTCTGACTCGACTCAAGCCCCCCTTTCGTGTTCGCTACACCTAGACTCGTGTCAAATAGACATTCTCTGATCACACCGACGAGGATATTATCCAGGTCATGAGAAATTGTGAATTTGGATCTATCTGCCAAATACTCTTTAGACAAAATAGCGTAAGGCAAAACTCGGAGAAATCTGTCTGTGGGTTCTGACTAAGTGTGAAAGACCAAACAATGCAGATTGAGTAAATGGGAAAGTAAACGCGCCCTCCCACATAATGGGGCTCTCATTGGTTACGCTCTACAGCCACGGCCAAGTCTCCCAGAAGACCCTTTCTTTCCTACCTTTCTTCCTCCTCCCCTCCTTCCCTCCTTCCCTCCTTCCCTCCTCCCCTCCTTCCTTCCTTCTTTCCTTCCTTCCTTCTTTGCGTTATTCCACGTCTCAAGCTTGTCAACTCACCTCTCGATGTCGCGAAAAATGCGGCGCACTGGTGCAAAGGGGGAAGGTAAGTAATCGGTGGTAGCAAGTGAGTCTGTGTGACTCAACGTGAAGGACTTAGCTGTTAAAGAGTGCGGTGGGGGTTGGCACAGCATCGGCAAGTGTAATGATTGGTGTTGAAGAGGAAGCCGCTTTACCGCCTCCCACCCTTCCTGATGGGGAAGACAGGTGAACGTGGAAGCCACTGAAGGCAGCCCTTTGTGTGTTGGCCTAAGTTACCATTACGACATGAGGTGATGCAAAACAATGCCACGTCCAACGAGGCTATGACCTTTACTTCAGCAATCGGCGTGGAGACTTCTTACACGCAACAACATCAAATGTCATTGTGAGCTCAGGGGGGAACAAGAAGTAAATTCCCTAGATGGTATTTACGCGCTGTCGTCTTCCACCTTATCGTTCACCTTCGCGTTGGGCAGCGTGGTTGGCCGTGTTTGTAACCGACTTTGCTCAATTCGCTTTTCTTCTCCATGCAGAATGTGCCATGCCCAGTGTGCTTATTATACTCTTATGGACTTCTGCGTGGGTGACTTGCTCTGTGGACGCCGTGGTTTGTGTTGTCATTGGGGTTAAATAGGTATGTGGGTAGGTGGGTAGGTAGGCAAGTGGGCAGGTAGGCAGGTAGGCAGGTAGGCAGGTAGGCAGGTAGGCAGGTAGGTAGGTGGGTGGGTGAGTTGGTGAGTTGGTGAGTTGGTGGGTAGGTTGCGGGGATAACCGCGTACACGGAAGTGTTTCGCAGGGAATCTGCACTACCCACATTTGCAGTCGCAACGGATATATCGCGCAATTGTCGCAGGCAGTGATCTCTTCTCTTCATAAATTGCCTTGATAGTATGAAGAAATTGGCATCATCACCACTGGTATTGTCAACATCATCATCCCCGCATGAGTGTCTTGGCCTCCGCCCTGCCCCACACCGAGCCACCTCAAACCAACCCAACCCACCCCAACCCTCTCCAACCCCACTGCAGGCGCCTCCTTTCCCCATCTTCTGCACTCTTTTCACTCGTATATTTAATCATGGCCATGTGTCCGTCTTCTTTGCCCACTTTTCCACTTACTCTAATGATTACTGCATAGACTCGCCTGATTGCAGCATCTTTCCTCTCTCTCTCTCTCTCTCTCTCTCTCTCTCTCTCTCTCGCTCTCGCCTTCCTCTCCTCGCGAATATTCTTTTGCTGCTGCTGCTGCTGCTGCTGCTTCTAGTAGCAAGTGCACACACATACTACTGGCAACTTGTAGGAGGCACACAGATTGTAACACAATCGAAATGTCGTGCGAAGATTGGCCAATCACGGCCGTCTGCCGCAAGGACTAGGCAGTCAGCAGAGAATTGACCTGCAAGTGGGGAGACCGTTTGCATGTGATTACCACCATTCTTCTCATCGCCGCGGAACTGTGGCCCGAGAATGCGGTAAGAGGATTGCATTCTGACGACTTGTTCCACAGACACCATATGGAGAGTGGGAAGGTGCAATCAAGTAGAGTTACTACTCCATGTCCCACAAACTATCCACCACGAAAAGAACCCATCAACCACTCACTTGTAGCATACAGCACTCGGCGAGGTATGAAGAAAAAGCCCCTCACTCTGCACTTGGAAGCGAGACAAATTGCCTTGAGCGGGAAAGGCCTCCTCTAGCTCATCCAGCATACCAGTGTCTGCCGTTCCACTACAAAGTGGTCATTGCGGTTGCGTGTAAGCAAGCAATACATAGCACGAACATAACCCACTCTCGTCTTCATCAATGCGCCACTTAGAGCATTTCACCCAACATCACTCGCATTCACTCGCATTCACTCGCATTCACTCGCATTCACTCGCATTCACTCGCATTCACCAATACTCCCCCTCTTCCTACATCTCCACTCCTCCAATGCGATTACGTGCACACTGCATTTCCGTAGCCCGATCAGACGCTGCTTTCGCTATTTCGCGGCATTCAAGACGCACACGTACACCCACCTTCGGACGATGCAATGCATTTACAACACTCTCCTCAACAACATTTGACGCATTCTACCCCGAATGGAACCCCATTCCCCGCGATTTCTTTCCATTCTTCCATTTCACATCCCAGCATCTCCACTCGGCACCGAGTCAATTGCATGGAGACATAAGGACCACCGCAGTGTCTTGCTTGAAGTAAAGAGGGGTTGGAATGTGGTAATTGTGAGTAAACTATCTTCTCCCACTGTGAGTGCCCTCTTCAGGGCACATTTTGATAAATTGCCAAGTGCACAGACCACTTTGCTTGGGTTTGGTAGCCTTGAAAGTAGGACGAGATGCGAGAAATTTGTAATAAAAGGCGATTAGCACGGAAGACAGAGCATCCTAAGCAGCGCGCAATTTGTATAAAATGAATTTCTTGGCTATCCACGGATCGTGGCGTGTGCATATGCGAGTTGCATGAGGGCACGAATTCACTGAATGTTTGCACCAGGAAAGGACACTGGGAGATTGAGATGGTGGGTGTGGGGATGGGAATGGGAATGGGAGTGGGAGTGGGAGTGGGAGTGGGGAGCATTGTGATCTAGAGGCAATTGGCTAAGGGTGCTATTTTGAACAATGGCAGAGTAGAGAAAATGAAGGTGTCTAGTGTGGAAGCAAGCCAGATAAAGAGGGAGAGAGAGAGAGAGAGCGAGAGAGAGAGAGAGAGAGAGAGAGAGGAGAGAGGGAGGGAGGAGGGAGGGAGGGAGGGAGGGAGAGAGGGAGAAAGAGATGAAAGAATTGATAGACCAGAAGATGTGGAGGTAGAAGAATTGGAATTGGGTTGACGAGAGAAGAAGAATTGAAGTGGACAGAGCCTTGCCTTTGGAGCGTCTTTCGTGGTAATAACTACTGTGGCATTTTATGTATGTGAGTGTCCATCAGAGTTGGTCTGTTATGCTAGAGACGCAAAGGTTCATCTTTCTAACCATACAGCTTCTACACAACTGCGTTAGCATTATTCATTGCACAGTTAAATCGGACCCTGAAAAGTACTTCTGCCGAAACGAATTGTATGTTACTTTGTAAGTTTAAATTCACTAATGTAAGACTTGTTTAAATCACTCCACAAGGGGCGTGCTGATATGAGTCGTTGGGGTGGGTGCCGTATCTGCGGCGTCTCTTTGTTGGTTGGTATTTTGCTTCCTACTTCCTAATCATCAGTCTTCCTTCAACTGTACCGTGTTTGTCATTAGAGAAAGAAGCACTTTTTGATGTGTGAGGGTGTAATGGACCGCATCCAACGGTGCCCATGTTCTTGACGTCTGTTTTTGTACAGGTTTTCCATTTTTTGATTCCCATTCTTGATTACCTACAGTGCATGTAGAGGCTAAAAGCATAGGCTGTGTATTCGGTAAGGGTTATAGCATGTAGTCGAAGTTAGGGTTGTTAGGGCTAACTCGTTGTTGTTGCTTCATTCAAAGTAAAATAAATATTGCCTGTATGGCATATAGGGTTGGAGTTTGTTGACTTCTCTTGTTGAATCTGATGTTAGGCTTTGGTTATTCTTTTGGGACTAGGTCGTGTTTGCGCATCTTTTCTTGGATTTTGCGTTATTGGTGGAGTTTCTGTTTCTGGCGTTTGACATTTGGATAGTAGCATTCATATGTGGCTAGTGTTTGTACAGATTGCTTGAGATGAGGTTTGAACGAGGTATGCAAGGGTGTGCGAGGGAAGAAGTGGTGAGTGAAAAAGAAGATTGAAGAATGCCAGCCGAAGTGGTGTTAGCCGGGCGATGGTGAGGAGCATCAAGTGTTAGAATCCACGTCATCGTTGGCTGACGCTTCTGGGAGTTCAGTGGCGCCAGATAGCGCGCATGTAGACGCGCATGCAGTTAAGGCTCTTGCTGTCCGTATTGGCAAGCATGGAAAGGTGACTTGTGGATAAACTGGTCAGTGGGGATTTCTTCACCGCATGGACAAAGCGTTGCCGTGAAGAGGCTTGGGAAAGCATGAGGAATGATGAGGATGGGTATAGTGTGGACAAGAGACGACGATGTGTCGTGTAGGCGAAGGGTGAAGTATGGGACGAAGTGTTAAGATGGACTTTTGGCTGTTGAAATGTCATAGTTGAGGTGAATATTTGAGATGGGGATGGGATTGTGGAGAAAGCATTTTCCTCAACAGCCACTCTAGCGTTTGACATGTGAGGACTGAGTTGGTTGGTTAGTTGGTTGGTTGGTTGGTTGGTGTGTTGCTTTGTGTTCACATGTGTTGAAAAGGCATTGTCATTGCCATTGGCATTGTCCTTTGTTTTGTCTTATTGCCTATGCTTAGATTCCGTGTCATGGGTATCCCCGGCAGGTAGGCTCGAGTAAGAGCGAGTAAGATGTTTTTACTTCCTTACTGTTTCCCCTCATCTGATGTTATTCTTATTGCCTTATGTGTGTAATAAGTGAATGTGTTCAAAAAGTAGTGTTTTCGCCTTCCTTTTAACTTTGGAGGAGTATATTTCTCCACGAAGACATTCCTGTTTGTAGTGTATATGCGTTGTCTATGTCCTTGTGACCGTATTTGATTGGCCTTATTTGGGGAGTAATTTTGCTGGTTAGCGTTCTGCCCGTTACTTATGTCCCACTTAGTCTACCTTTGATTTTAATTTCGTTATCTCTATCTGTCTATCTATCTATCTACCTACCGACCTACCTCCCTATGCATCATCAAAGGAGAACGTTTTTGTTTTCAATGTGTGAGAGTGGAATAGGACATATATGATGTAGTTCATTTGCAGCATATGTTTCTTACCGATGCTTCATTATGAAACGCTGAGGCTGAAAGCGTAGATTGTGCATTGAAAAGTGGTTATATAATGAAGTTAGGACTACTAGGAGATGTATTCTTCTTGTTATTATTGTTGTTCTTATTATCATATCACTTGTACAAATGAAAAATAATATACTTGTTTACTAATAAGACTTTATTTTTATTGAGGTTCATAATGGGATCAGATGGCAAGCGTTGTTCGGATAGCCTGTACGGCATCAAGTCATATTGTTGCAGCTTTTCTTGGCTATTCCACTAGTGGTTGAATTGCGGCGAAAAGTTCTTATCATATTGTTTAAGTGAGGGTCTGTGAGTTGAATTGGTTTTGGGGCTACATTGGTATGTATGCATGTATGTTTGCGTATGTGGATGTGTGTGTGTAGTAGTCGTAATTGGTTAATTCGAAAGTCTCTTGTATAAAAGGTTGTTCTTCTTAGAATGTGGACTTGTTGCTCCTTTGTGTCTAGTGGAGAGTGTTTTGTGAGCAGGAATCATAGGGTTAGTAGGTGGATTGATTGGCATTGTGCTTGTCATATTGGACGTAGCATTTATTTATTGGGCGTGGGTGTTGTGCCATTGATATTTGGTAATTATGTGGGCATTTGTTAGTTGGTAGTGAGTTCATTGAGAATGTGGAAATAGTCATGATTTACCTAGGTCTAGTGAATTGCGTTTATGTAAGTATGTAGGTATGTATGCCATGAGTGTATATACGGGCTTATTTGGTATATATTGGGGAAGAGATGGTGACCCGAGTTGAAGAAGGGTGGAGTGAGGGAAAGGTGGGAGGGAGGAGGAGAGGGAGGGAGGGAGGGAGGGAGACAATGTTAGAAGAGAGGGTTGAAGGTAGAAGTGACTAGTTGAGAGAGAGGCAGGAAGGCAGACAGGGAGGGAGGCGGCAGCGTGGACAATGCATTGTCCTCAAGAGGCTTTCGAAAGTGAGGGAACTTGTGAGATTTGGTACTGACTGGTTCGGGGCGGATGTGTAATGGGTAAAAATGGTGAAACTTGGGGAGAAGTGTTAAAATGGACTTTTGGCTGTCGGGGTGAATATTTGGTTGAAATGACATGGTTGAGGTGAATATTTGCGTTGTCGATGGCTTGGTGGTGGAAGCACTTTCCTCAACTGGCATTCTAATGTTTGCCATATCGTGCGAATTGGCAAAATGGTGAAAAACGTCATTCCTCTACGTGAAATAGGGTGGCCAGATCGAGTCGTTGATAAGGCAGATGTTAATGTGAACCTCCGTGAGTCTTGAGATCAACTGAGAGACATATTGAGAGGAAACAGTGGGTAAAGTGTTGGAAACTCTGTTTTCTTGCCTGTTCGATGGTCAGATTGATGTCTCCTAGCGATGCATCCTCATGTTGATTATTATTGGGGGAAAAGAGGTGGCAGAAAGGGGGAATTGGCTCATTCACTGGCTACTTCGCCCTCCCCCTCGTGTTACTTTGGCGGAGGTGCTTGCAGTCTGAAGACATTAGCGTAGTGAGTGTTGACAAAGTTTTGGTATTACGGTGAAAGAACGCATATATTGGAAATGGGTTAGATAGAGCGGCTTATAGACGGAGCGCAGGACGTGAACAAGAGAGCGGGGACAAATGACCTTGGTTGATGGCCGTCAAAAGACGCAGAGAGGATGACGATGAGAAGAGGGTAATGTTGGAGTTTGGGATATTGTAAGACGGGTAAGAAAGTTATAAGGTGTGGAGTGTGAAGAGTTGAGGAAGGGCAGAGGGGCGGAAGAGCGGAGTGAGGAAAAGAGGGATTCATCGATTCATATGTGTTACCTTCCTCTTTCCTATTGAGACTGCCATTTTCATTTATTCCTTTCACTTTAATTCATTTGCCACATTCACAACCTCTCAACGTAAGTACACTTCGTTACATGACAAATACTTTATGCAATTCTTGTCACTTACGAAGTATACAGCGCGAGGCATGTCTACTTTCTCTCTCACCTTTTGACTACAGTTCACATTTTTGATCTCATTGCGATGTCGGGTGAGAGGGCTTGTGGTGATCCTCGCGTCGCCATGTGTGTCGGCAAAATCTCTCCAATGTCTTCGATGTCTGCTCACGAGCGGAAATGAAGACGCGCCTGAGAAGTATTTGCCTACGGGCAGGAAGGCGGCCTCCAGATTGAAGAAAGGCAAGTTTGGCCTCCGTGTGAGCGATGGGGGTTAGACGACGGCTTTTTACTTTGTGCAAGGTGTGTCACTTGTCACTTGCCGTGAGGCGATGTTGTGGGGACATGTGCGGAGGCAGACTCATTGCGAGGATGGCTGAAGGAGACATAACAATAAGCTGCATAGCCTTCTTCTTCTCCTGCTTCTTCTTCTTCTCCTTCCTCTTCTTCTTGCCCACCTTCCCGAGTGGTGTATTTCGACGTACAAGTGTGGCGATCCTTTGAGAAGACCGTCGTTGGTGAAAGCGAATGATATTGTCTTATGGGTGGGAGCAAGGAATCGTTTCACTTTCATCAGACTCCCAATTCACTGGCTGACAGTAACGTTCTCTCCAATTGGCTTTTGACTTACTCGGTTTCCTAGCCGAATCTGACTGTTGCCTTCGTCCACGCTGGTGGGATTGAAGATGTTTGTACTGAAGTGGAGTCGAGTGTAGTGTAGTGAAGTGAAATGGAGTGGAATGGAGTGAAGTGAAGTGAAGTGCAAATTAACATTTGGTCTGCTGCTTACTGTTTACGCAACATATTCTAGCTCATGCATGTTTTTTATCAGTTCTTTCTTACCTAGGTTCCGTTATTTCCTTTGCATACGTGATAATCTCTGGTTTTGGTTCATGCTCTGGCTATATTCATCATTTTGACACTTCTAAGCGCTTGTATCGTACACATAAGTTCGTTAGGCTTAAGCCCATACCACCAAACCAACGATGCTATTATTGCACTTGAGACACTTGGGCATTTCATGCCTGACGGTGTGGCTTTGATGCGAATAGCCTTCCGCTGTGATAAAATAAGGGGCTACTAAAGCGTTTTTGGATTGGTTGGTGTTGTTGTTTATTTTTGTAGGTGTGATAGGGAAAGATAGGGTTTACCCATGTAACACCAATTGATTGAGGGAGAGGCACCGTGGAAGTGCTGATGACGAAGTTGTCGCTAGATGGCAAAGGAGGGACCGATAAGTGACTGACTGCCCAGAAGAGGGGAGCAGTCAAACAGTGCGACACGAGGAAATTGAAAATTGAAGGAAGCACCAAGTTGGGGGATTACCAGGCGGATATTGAAATAATACGGCGAAGCGCGATGAAGTAGTGTCTCAGACGATTGGCAGAATTGGTGATACTGCTACTACTACTAAAGCCACAGGTATCCGCAAGAAGGGGAGGAACGCTCGGAAGAGGTAGAAGGGTTTATTGTTAACATTTGAAAAAATTGATCTTTTAATATGAGGTGTTAGTTAGCGTGACCAAAGGACTTCTTGTACTAGAGGCCAAGGGCAATTTATTTCATCCGCCTCCTCCTCCCGAAACAACAGAATCCCCTCATTAATCTTCTTTTCCGCTGCAAAATAGATAACATCAATCGGCTTCAATGCTTTAGAAGTCGACACCAACTAGCAGGAATGCTTCAAAAGAATGTATTGTATGTCAATGCCTTACGGAGGTGTCTGCGGATGGTTTCGCCCTCGGCGTCTCCTCGCTGTAGAACTTTCGATTGGCGCCTATGCAGAGGAGACACATTTTCGGTCAATGATCACTCGTAACCACACAACTGCGAGGGCAAGGGCAAGGGCAAGGGCGAGGGCGAGGGCGAGGGCGAGGGCGAGGGCGAGGGGATGTGGGTGTGGGTGTGGGTGTGGGTGTGGTGTTGTGTGAGTGTGGGTGTGGTGGGACCACGTTGATCTTACTACGAAGTGAACACTCACGGATGCGTTTGAGGGCCTTATCTAGCGGCTCAGAATCGTCTTCCACGGACTCATCCTCCCATATAAACGTCCACCAAGCGTTGGCAGATGGACTTGTGGAGGGTTTCGTCGCCGGCGTGTCCTCGCGGTGACGAGTTCTGCTCGCAACTGCATAGATGAGGTAGGTACATCATCATTCAAGGATAGCTCGTAAATCATTGCACCTCACCACACGGAGGACCACGATGATCATAAGACGAAGTGAACACTCACGGATTCGCTTGAGCGCATCTTCCGCGGATTCCGAGTCCTCTTGCTCAGAGTCCACTTCCCGAGCCAATGCCTCCGTCCTCGTCTCAGTCTCCAGCCCGTCTCCACCTCCGCTTCCATTTCTGCCTCCTCATCCATTTCCAATTGGCTCCCCGTTTCGATACCATCGAGGATGGGAGCCCACCTCTCGTCCATTCTTGCTCGCCCCTCTGCGTTTGCTGCCGTCAAGACGGGGATAATAAAGGGAGGACGTTGGGGGTAAGGCAAATAAGTTCAATACCCTCTCATAACCGCTCGTATGGCAGCGTGTGTGTGTGTGTGTGTGTGTGTGTGTGTGTATGGGTTGGTGTGTTTGAGTATGTGATTATCACGTATTTCGGCCGAGGCCCCACCAATGACGGGACAATGGACAGTGACGCCAATTAGCAATCAGTTCACCTGGGATGACTGATGTCGACCCCGTCCATTGCGTCTGTTCAAGTGTGACAAATGCCAGGCCAGGCAGGAAAATGGAGGCTTCAATGTGGTATGCAGCCTACAAGCCCTTCTATGTTCTCGCCCCGCCTCTCAGACTGCTCCAACCTCTGCCACGCTTTTGAAGACAATAGCCACACGTCTTCACACTTCTCCTCACACTGCCAACAGCAAATGATGACAGACCACGAGGACTATGGCACTAACACATCTTTCCACCAACCTTGTCTCTGGTTACCAAATCCACCTACTCTCCTCACTCGCTACCACCCACTTCACCCACTTCACCCACTTCACCCACTTCACCCACTTCACCCACTTTTGCCACTGCTATCCCAACAAGGTGTCCATTTCATGGGAGCAAGTGCGTCATCCTCGAACCACAAGGACAACGACAACGACGACGACGACGACGACGACGACGACGACGACTACGTCGACGTGTATCGTCTTACCAGTAGGCAATGGAGTAGACTGAAGTCGTGTGGCAAAAAGTCATGCGGAAGTGGGTACTTGGACTGATTGGAGGGAGGCGAAATTTACTTACGCGCAACTTCTTCCGCATTAAATTGGTGCTGCGGTGGGATTGGTATCTGTGCTGAGGTCCGTGGAGAGGTCGCCAGCAGAGATTGGCACATGCAGACGAGGAGGACGACGGTGGCAAGCAGTGGAGGCGGGACGGTGAAGAGGGCTAAGAGTAATTCTATACCAACTCGTAGGAATGCGTATGCAGCAAACATGTCGCGAAATCGACAGTCGAGCTATGCGCCGAGGCGATTTGAAAAATGCGAACACATTGGCAAATCGATTGATGTGGCGTGATCCTCGGCTGACAGCGTTGTCATTGCTCAGGTTGGACGGGGTGGCACGACGTGGGCAAAGCGTTTCACTTGTCAGATCTGCCTCTGGTCACCTGAGAGGGCAGGTAGGGAGGGGGGGGAAGAAGGTAGGTGGGTAGGCAGGCGATGACAACGCAATTGTGTCCTTGTCGCCGGATGAGAATAGCAGATGAATGGACTCAGGAAAGTAGGGGTATTCAGAGTGGAGTAATTAATTCACGATTAGCAAGTTCCTCCACCACTTGAATGGGCTATGTTGTGGACATTTGGAGGATAGAACTTGCAACTAGTCAGTCGACAGCTCGGACTGCTTTTTTGCGGGTTTGCGCTGAATTGGACGCCTTTCCGAATGCTGTTTCGCTTGTTGTTGTTGTTTTAGTTGTTTTAGTTTGTTGATGTTGGAGTTGGTGGTGGTGGTGGTGGTGGTGGTGGTGGTGGTGGTGGTGGTGGTGGTGGTGGTGGTGGTCAAATTAAGCTTACTTCTATGCGAACCCTTCGTTCCCCTCTGACTCGACTCAAGCCCCCGTTTCGTGTTCGCTACACCTAGACTCGTGTCAAATAGACATTCTCTGATCACACCGACGAGGATATTATCCAGGTCATGAGAAATTGTGAATTTGGATCTATCAGCCAAATACTCTTTAGACAAAATAGCGTAAGGCAAACTCGGAGAAATCTTTCTGTGGGTTCTGACTAAGTGTGAAAGACCAAACAATGCAGATTGAGTAAATGGGAAAGTAAACGCGCCCTCCCACATAATGGGGCTCTCATTGGTTACGCTCTACAGCCACGGCCAAGTCTCCCAGAAGACCCTTTCTTTCCTAACTTTCTTCCCTCCTCCCCTCCTTTCCCTCCTTCCCTTCCTCCCTCCTTCCTTCCTTCTTTCCTTCCTTCCTTCCCTCCTTCCTTCCTTCTTTCCTTCTTCCTTCTTTGCGTTATTCCACGTCTCAAGCTTGTCAACTCACCTCTCGATGTCGCGAAAAATGCGGCGCACTGGTGCAAAGGGGGAAGGTAAGTAATCGGTGGTAGCAAGTGAGTCTGTGTGACTCAACGTGAAGGACTTAGCTGTTAAAGAGTGCGGTGGGGGTTGGCACAGCATCGGCAAGTGTAATGATTGGTGTTGAAGAGGAAGCCGCTT
The DNA here is from genome assembly GCA_017562135.1 of Dipylidium caninum. Lineage (NCBI taxonomy): Eukaryota > Metazoa > Platyhelminthes > Cestoda > Cyclophyllidea > Dipylidiidae > Dipylidium > Dipylidium caninum. The sequence goes on along the minus strand of QEYB01000323.1, from coordinate 41,106 downwards.
TACCGCCTCCCACCCTTCCTGATGGGGAAGACAGGTGAACGTGGAAGCCACTGAAGGCAGCCCTTTGTGTGTTGGCCTAAGTTACCATTACGACATGAGGTGATGCAAAAAACAATGCCACGTCCAACGAGGCTATGACCTTTACTTCAGCAATCGGCGTGGAGACTTCTTACACGCAACAACATCAAATGTCATTGTGAGCTCAGGGGGAACAAGAAGTAAATTCCCTAGATGGTATTTACGCGCTGTCGTCTTCCACCTTATCGCTCACCTTCGCGTTGGGCAGCGTGGTTGGCCGTGTTTGTAACCGACTTTGCTCAATTCGCTTTTCTTCTCCATGCAGAATGTTGCCATGCCCAGTGTGCTTATTATACTCTTATGGACTTCTGCGTGGGTGACTTGCTCTGTGGACGCCGTGGTTTGTGTTTGTCATTGGGGTTAAATAGGTATGTGGGTAGGTGGGTAGGTAGGCAAGTGGGCAGGTAGGCAGGTAGGCAGGTAGGTAGGTGGGTGGGTGAGTTGGTGAGTTGGTGAGTTGGTGGGTAGGTTGCGGGGATAACCGCGTACACGGAAGTGTTTCGCAGGGAATCTGCACTACCCACATTTGCAGTCGCAACGGATATATCGCGCAATTGTCGCAGGCAGTGATCTCTTCTCTTCATAAATTGCCTTGATAGTATGAAGAAATTGGCATCATCACCACTGGTATTGTCAACATCATCATCCCCGCATGAGTGTCTTGGCCTCCGCCCTGCCCCACACCGAGCCACCTCAAACCAACCCAACCCACCCCAACCCTCTCCAACCCCACTGCAGGCGCCTCCTTTCCCCATCTTCTGCACTCTTTTCACTCGTATATTTAATCATGGCCATGTGTCCGTCTTCTTTGCCCACTTTCCACTTACTCTAATGATTACTGCATAGACTCGCCTGATTGCAGCATCTTTCCTCTCTCTCTCTCTCTCTCTCTCTCTCTCTCTCTCTCTCTCTCGCTCTCGCCTTCCTCTCCTCGCGAATATTCTTTTTGCTGCTGCTGCTGCTGCTGCTGCTGCTTCTAGTAGCAAGTGCACACACATACTACTGGCAACTTGTAGGAGGCACACACATTGTAACACAATCGAAATGTCGTGCGAAGATTGGCCAATCACGGCCGTCTGCCGATAGGAGCAGGCAGTCAGCAGAAAATTTACCTACAGGTGAAAAATGCCGTTTGCTTGTGAATAAAACCAATATTGGCACGGCGGAGCAACTGTGCCTGTGAGAAGCAAAGCCTCATTGCTGCGTCTGCTCCTGCTATCCCAAATACACCCTCTCCTTTTTTTTGGCTCCCTCCATCCCTCCCTCCTCTTCTCTGCGTCACCACGAACAACTGCAGACAAGCCTCACCACCAGGCAGCCAGCCACATAATTAGTGAAGCATTCCATCAAACCCCCGCCTGCTCCAGCACGAGCAAGAACTGGATGCGTACGATTTTACCTCCCTTGTACCAATTTCCGTATTCCATCATCCACTGCTTCGCAGGCTTACCTCTTCCAATCTCACAAATGAGAGCCAAAATAAATTTCAATTTTGCGCAATTTCCAACACATTCAACGAGCAGGCAGTCGAAGGCAGATTGGGATGAACGGAGGCAAGAGTCGGATGCGTGCCATTTGGCCTCACTGTGTCCCAATTTCCGGTCCTCTTCTACTGCTGCTACTACTTCTAAAGCCACAGGTCTCTGCATTAGGAAGGAAAAAAATTGGAATTTATATCATTATTATTATATTCATAAAACTGCTCCATCAAACATTTACTGTTAGTTACTTCGTATTCCATGTCCTATTTCTCTCCCAATTTAACCCGTCCGACGCAATACTTCTGCTTTCCTCCACATTATCTTCTCTACGTTATGATCCTATCACGCCGTCTTGTTGTTCTGCATGTACGATCAGTTGGTTGTGAAGGAAAATGATTGACGAAGCTCAAACAAGTCTACTCTCCAGTTTGGTACAATCCTGGCGTTGTCTCCCACGTCGGATGACAGTGAAATGTGGTGGGTTGAATGCGAGGCAGAGAAAGAGGTTGAGGATGATTGGGAGTGCAAGAGGCGTTTCGCAGCTGCCCTCGAAAACATAAACAGCGAAAATGTCATCTTATTCTGATAACTTTCGCAAATGAGTTTAGTAGAGTGAAAAGAGAACCACTCTATTGCAGGATAAATTTTGTAACTCGGTTACAGGCAGGGAAGCGACATCCGATAGGGGGCGCGGAGGATATTCCAAGGCTGATGGTTGAAGGGAAACGGTGAGACGGTGACGCATTGAGACAGGCGAAAGAGTAGGCACAAATGTGGAAGTGGAAGGGAGCTCCTTCAAAATCAGCACGAAATATGTTTAATTGGCATGGAGTAAAGAGACAGAACTCCACGAAACCTCGATTGGATGCAAAGCTGTCTTGAGTCGATGGAAGGAAGGCGATCTGTTTTCCCTCTTTTCAGTCATGCTAACCCTGCTGCGCTGGCAAAGCCTGACGAGAAGCCACCCCGAACCGAGATGCGAAGCCACGCGCTCTGAGGTTCGTGTGTACCACATGTCTATGATGTCTCCAGTCCACGTGTTAGACACTGAAAAATACCCTTGATCAATACATGGGCCTAGTGACTGCGCCATTGGCGAGTGATCGCTGCCGAGATGAGGTTGTGTGACGGTGTGAAGACGGCATCGCCTTCCTCTGCCTTTTCCACCTTTAGCATCGTACTGCCACAAACCCTGCCCTTCAGGCTAAATGGGTGGTTTTCCGTGTGGACCACGCTCACTGTGACGCAACACCTACTCGGAGGCAAGAAGCGTTGCTGCGTGGTTATGTGGCGTATATACAGCGCGTCAACAGCCTGCCTTGCTACACTAATGCGTTTACAACGCCAGCTTGTTGGAAGATGCTACTGACAGCGATGATAAACTCATGGAGCAGAAAAATCTACTGAATAGGCCCTTACCCGGTCCCTCGTCAAAAGTGAAGCGATGGAGGTAAGATAATGAATCCGTAAGAGCTTCTTACATTGGGCGATGACTAACAATTCACGAGAGTAGGAGAATTTGACCTGGCGTTTAGAGACGCGGAAAAATTACCCCAACAGTTTTAATGCTACCCATTTCCTCTTATGCAGTACAAATTAGAAAACAGTGGGTTGAGATTGCACCAGCTGAAGGAATGTCCCCTTGCGAAAGGAGGGAACATGCAATTTGAAAAAAACCATTAATTATTTAAGACAAACCACTTAAGGACAGTCTCGAAAATCTCATTAGAGCTTTAGAATGGGGGGGATTTAGTGCGCGATACGAGAAGAATGGAAAAAGCCATCACAAATAGATAAGTCATGGAGGAAAGCATTAGAAGTTCCTGTATTGGAAAGGACAAATAATGGGCAATTAACAATAAAAAGTATTAATGAAGTGAACTGAAAGCAGCAACAAGAGTACAGAGCCTCACATTGCCCAAGAAGTCAATGTGAAAGTATAAAATTTACGAAAATATGCATGCTGACATATTTCAACGTGACAAATGAAAACCGGCATATATTTCAAATCTGCGCAGCTGCCAGCCAATTCTGCGTCCAGTCTGTCGAAGTCAGCCTGGATGAGGCGAGCAAGAGTCGGATGCGTGCCATTTGGCCTCACTAGTCCCATTGTCCGGTCCTCCAGCTACCACTGCTTCGCAGGTTAACCTCTTCTTCTGCTACATTATTTTACATGACTTGTTGTGTACCAGTTCCCGATTATCTAGTTGTTGAATGCGCATTTTCTTGCATTGAAAATACCTTCTTCTTCGTAATTGTGCTAACACTGCGTTTTTTAACGCTATAATTTTTCGCTAGTCACCAACACGCTATTTTGTCTTATTTCACTTCACACCTTCTTTGAAGAGAAATCCTGCGATGACATTTCTTCCCTGCTTCTACCCTCTATGAAGCCTTACTGTCACGCTGTCTCTAATGAGAAGGAAATCGCCACTCGCGCTCGGGCAGTAACAGTTGGAGGATGGAGTAGGAATTGTACGCTTCATCTACTCTGGCTTTTTTAAACTGCCACCCAAATAATGGGAAACTGCCGAAATAGCTCTTTCGATCGGTTTCTCAATAGACAGCACTTCCGCGCCACTGAGCACCGAATGCAATCAGGAGCAGCTCCAGCTTGGCTGCATTGAAAGAAGCCCCGTATAGCAGCCTTAGATAAGCTCACGCGTAGGTCAGCATCCGCCAACTTCATCTCAAGATGTTTCGCGGAGCAGTCAATCGAGAGTGCAGAAAGTGCGGACCAGTAGTCATCTCCAAGTAGTCCAGTCACCCTACGAGCCCAATAGTCAGCCATGACTGCATGCAACTTGACCAGTTCCATTTAGGGCTGACGATTTCTAGGTTTAAAATCCGCTTACCACTCATTGCGTGAGCAGCAATCAGCGTGGTTCTCAAACCATTGACACCTCAAAGCAATTTAACTCGATACCTGTTAATCTGGACCGAATTCCGTGCAGGCCAACTTAGTATGAGGTGACAAGAGAAGTCTCCAGTGTAGAAAATAGCTGCTGATTAAGGATGGGAAAGAGGTAAAAGTGACTTTTGTAGAAGGAAGCTCTTTTGTAAGAGACAGGCCAAATGACAAGAAAATTCCTGGTTTGAGAAGAAGAATGTACGGGAGAAGGGTGAGAAGTCAGAAGAAATTGAACAGTAACCTGCATTCATCGCCGCATGTGTCGACGTATTTGGCAAATGCCACGACGCACCCACCGACCCCAAACCAACATTTTAAACCCTCCAACGAACTGCATTCACTGTTCTCTCATTCTTTCATCACTGCGACGACGGTCAAACTTTCTGCTCTGCACAACTTTATGGAGGTGGCCAATGCTTAACCCACTGGACTAATTTTGCACACGCCCAACCGCTTCCTACAGTCAAATGTCTGCTTTCACTCCAACTCGCCTACCCTTCATTCCCCTCACCGTCCCCTTCTGCCATCCTCACCGACCTTTTTGCTAGTGCGTAATGGACGAGGCTCTAACTTGTTCACTGTCCCCTTGACATTTTAATTCAACTTCTCTTGGCCACAGAGGGGTGAACAGGATCGGATGTAACTGTCAATTTGGTGACGTGCGCTAAATAATGAGACTGCTGCGATACAGTGTAGGAAAGAAGGCGACCTACGTGGAAATATCCGATGCGGGGCTCCTCTTCGTCACATCGGATTAGAGTGATGATTTTGCCAAACTTTTAAATATTTACTTCTCATGAGAAATAAATTACGACATTTTGGTCCAAGCATGAATAATGTGAAATGGGCCTCGCAGCAAGTGTGGTTGGAGCAAATGTGGCTTTCGACAACCTAATTTCTCAAAGGTGACGAGACGGGCTGTGTGCTTTTCCATCTGTTGTAAATGGAAATTGAGGTTAGCTGCGTTTTCTTAACTCTACACCGATCAATCGCGTTGCAATCCCACCCAGTTCCTCAGCTTTTGCCAGACGACTTTCCAAACGACTGTCAGTCCCTCAATCAATAGTTCAAGTTGAAGAAGCCTTTTGTCTTTGTCTGTCATGGCTTTTGAACACCCTTACGTCGGCCGTAGAGGCTTGAAATGGCCAAATGTGATCTGTGATCTCTGACGTCTGTTCCCTCGTGACTCCCTGCGATGCTACGCTTCAGACTTGTCAAAGAGATGTCGAGCCGCAAATTCCACTTACTAAACCATAACTCCTCATTCTACTTTATAGATGAGTGCGTAGAAAACTGTTCGGTTGACCCAAATGCTGTCATAATTTTAGTCGGTTTGACGTGTTTGACAACACAGGGATTGCTATTGCAAACTCAGCCATTTACGTTGTTGTGTGACTGTGTCAGATGCACCGCCTGCACCATTTACTCGGCGCGAGAGCAGCAGTCTCGTTTTCACTTTCGTTCGCACCTCTCGAGACCTGTGTTGAAAATAAGTTTTTCTAGATTCGTGCGCAGCATTTCTCGGTTCTAACATCACTCCGCCAGTGTTTAGGTGTGCTTTTACGCCCACAATGAGTGTATTTATCTGATGCATTTTTGCCGTGTGTCACTGTTAGGGAAGCGTCAGGATTCCTCGAGAAGCTGACTAGATGGAGAAGAAGATGGCGGCGGAGGGCTAAATGTTAGTGGAACTGGCTCCTTAGTAAAAGCATGACAGTCTCTGCTCCTACCTCTCTTCCTCCTCAGCCTCCACCTTCGTGTCGTCATTTTGTAGATCTTCTCGTGCACGCATCTGCGAACGAGAACCGACACTTCCGACAAGAGGAGCATCCGCTGTGCATGTAGATGCGGACAACGACGTGGCAATGTAAACGAAATTTGTAAAACCACGGTCATCTACTCAAAACACTTCTGGGGCTGTATAGATGGATGAACTGTGCAACAAGTCCGAAGACGGTGGAATTCTCTTTTAAGACCAGAATACGTACGCCTTTCATGGACGATCGCATTTGAAAGCTTCCGTTGGCCACCTGCTTTCTCACTCATGGTACTCGACCGACCCAATATTTCGTTAGCAATGTCTTGGCAGATGTAGCAGCTCTGAATGTGGCAAAACTGACCATCCACACTGTCGTATGCCTGACATTCTCAGTCAAATTTTATTCGAACTCATCACAATGTGAGTGCACCGCCGAGTCTCTGGTTGTGATGTCACATTTTTGAACCTCGACTTGTTGTAATGCAAACATGAGCACAGTCGACGCCCCTTTACCCATCTAGTCGGCCTTGCTATCCGAACGCCCGGCTGCGAGGGTAGGACAGGACGGGACCGCGAGAAATGGGGAATGGACGGGGAAAGGGTGAGGATGTTGATGAGGTCTCGATGCTGATGCGCGAAAGTGGGGAAGACATTATCTTCCAGCCCATCTCGTCCAACGCCTACACCTCCGCCGCAATTTTTCCACTGTACACAGCCAATTTCGCCTAGTGGGTTTGAGTCGAAGGTCCTTCCAAAGGCTTCAACTGAGTTCCATCATGCGATCTTTTCAGCGAGGGTCTTACGATCCCCACCTCCGTCATGTGAGGAGGTTGAGACCAAACTCTTTTTCCCTTATCCTCTCTTCGGCATGCCAGTCATGTCGTTTGGAAGAGAGCTCTAAATGTTCACTCTTTGACAACATTCAACAATCAGGTAGAGCAGAACAGCCCAAAGTGGACGTTGCTCTGCAACTGAGGCGCCCGCAAGCCCTTCTTCGCCTCGGTGTGCTTTGACAAAATTTAGGCTACGCAGTTTCAAGCAGTCTGTGGCTTGCCAACGTAACCGAGAGACTTTGGAGCTTCGGCCTCAAAAAACCGCCACCCTTGTTTATGCACCCGCTACTCAGGATTCGGGGCCCATTTCCCACCTCTCATTTGCTTCTCATCAGGCATCGTCGCTTCGCGGAGGCGCATAAGTCTGCACGCACACTGACGGGGGAAGTAGAGAAGACCAAAAGTTGGCCGAATTTCAATCCAAAGCAGAGATGTTAGTATCCAAATGGTATTCAGGGCTACAAGGTCTCGGATTTTTCGCAAAATGGACAAATTAGCGAGGAGTCATGAGTGAAGACTGGCTGGACACCGTTCGCACATCGACTGGTGGCTGCACCAACCAAATGATCTGATGTGAGGCTATTTGACGGGCTGTGGATATGTGCGAAGACGTCACTCACGGGAGGAACAAGTAGATCTCGTGGTCGAAGGCTCTGTGTACCCTGCCGCAGTTTCCCTGCTCACCGAGCGGTCGCAGTGACGAAATTTACGACGGTGGGACATCGGCCAATTAAGGGTGGGGATCTGTAGTATGACTTGGAGCCGAATTGTTGAAGACAACGAGGACGCGTAGTCGCTGTGGAACGAGAATGGGATAACATCTGAAATGTGACTTGTTGACATAAGAAAGGCCTTGCCCAAATTAGTGTTGTTGTCCATCGGGTTTATAAAGAAGGCCTGGGCATTCCGCAGATGTTTTCTCACTGGATGGTGCAAAAGATGATGCATCGAATCACTTCTGTGATCCGCGTTGTTGCTATATCAACCGCTGGGGAAAAAACATCTCACATAATCTTGGACAATAGCCTCCAACACCGCCGCCTCCGCCAAGAGTCAGACGAGGCTGTCGGTGGTGGATACGTTGCCGAAAGCCGTACAGCCGTGACAAACAATGGAGTGTGGTACGGAGACTCCCATTGGTTAGCATCGGGCATGCTTTTACCCGTGCCTTCTCGGAAATGGCCCCTTTTCAGTGAGGCGAGAAAAAGATTGGCATGTCGCCGATGGGTCTGAGTGGAACCGCGAATTGCGAAAGTAGACGTCATGGCACCAACGAAAGCGATCTGAGGCAGGATGTGCCGTTGTAGCCTAGACAGCATCTCTTCAGCGGAAGGATCAGTAACTTTATACACAGGATCTCCCATTTCACCCCGTCACCCTGTTCACCTCCTCATTTTTCTCTATATGTCATTTTGCGACGTCACAATCTACGAAAGGACTGTATTGTTGCTAGAGGGAAGCATTATGGACGGTCCTCATGTTACCACTTTTTTTTTCTTTTGATCCACTCAAACAACACCTGCTTTGCGGTGAAGATGACGAACAAAGAAAACATTACCAATAATCCTTGTCTTCGCATTCTTTCAAATTATCATCGCGTTTCAGTTCAAACAAATTATAGTCGCACTGGTGAACTAGCATAAGGAATCTCTCGCATAACATTCTTTCGCCAAATGATCTCCATTGTTGCACTAGGCAGTGGTGAAGGTCGAAGGCAGTGTTTGTCCGAAGCTATTGACCAAAGGCTCACTTAAATCACAGGATAGTTTGATCGTTGATTTTAATTTCTGGATAATCTGTGAGTCTCTTAACGGTTACGTGGCATCACCATGAGCATATTACTGGGCAGATGTGCCTAGCTAACGTCTGTCATTAATCGCGCCCACTCACGAAGTACTTTCAAGCAAGTCATTAATTACCAACGAGGCTATAATCGATTGCAAGCAGCGGTATTGATTGAATTTGAATTTGCTGACGCCTTTCCTTGTGCAGAAAGTCATTTTTGCGAACTTGACGTTTACTCTCCTCTGCTTACTTGCTTGCGAACCGAATGAAGGGTGATAGGAATTGCTACGTCGCAGTAGCCTTCGGAAGAATATGGCGCCTTTCTCAGGCACTTCGGAGTCGAGCGGAGTCTACGAAATTGGACTGCGTAAGTGGACGGCAGGTGGACGGCTGCACTCCTCTCGGTAAGTTGTTTCGATTGCTGGTCTTTTTGCTCGGCCTTCTCTCATTCTCCTGTCTCATGGCTATTGCAGTGAAGAGTCAGTGGTCCAGGCCGACGCTCTTATCTTTAGCGCCGGAATGTGAGACGCTAAGCTTGTTAGCAATCAACCGAGAACCAATCCGTAAATGCACAGACATTGCCGAGAATGAGTCCTCTTCTCAGTAGTGGAAGCATGGGGCACAGCATGTGCTTGGACATTGCCGAGGACATTCACGGACCTGCATTCTTGCAGCCCTTCTTGCGGGGATTCCTGGATTGATGGTCTATTGGACTGTTGGCGTGTTGGGCTACTCATCGACCTTCATTGTTTCTGCATGTTCGCGAAGAGAATAGTCGATTTCTATTCTTCTTACAGAAAACCGTCGTCTGTGACGATCTTTAATCTGGGAGAGCGTTAAAGTCTAGCCGGCGACGGTCTTTACTTAAGACGTATTCACCAATAAGCATTCGCATTCGTCCGCTCCCTTAACCCCTGTTAACAATATGAAAACAAGAAATGCCTCTCCACTCATCTTGCATCTGTTCACATGTACCTTCCAAAGCTCTGCATAACTCATTTCCTCGTCCTATTCCCGACTTACCGACCTCTCGGCTCCTCGACCTCCGGTGCGCTTCCTCCTCCGCCATAAGTCTCACCGATTTATACCATCTGCTCACGCCATCTGCGTCTTCCTCTAGAAGCAACAAAATAGGTTCGTGAGTCTTCTTTTCCGCTGCAAGAGAAGATGAGTCATTTTGCTTAAATGCCTCAGAATTTGATACCAACTTCCACCAATACTTGAAAACAATGTATACTGGCTGTTTACTGATGTCCTTGTAAGTGACTTCGTCAACGGCGTCTCATCACTGTAAAGCTTTCGGTTGGTACCTTTTCAACAGTGACACGTTTTCAGTCAATGATCACTCAAAAACTATTGCGCCGTAAAACTGGCGGGAAGAGGACTCCGTTGATCTTACTACGAAGTGAACACTCACGGATGCGTTTGAGGGCCTTATCTAGCGGCTCAGAATCGTCTTCCACGGACTCATCCTCCCATATAAACGTCCACCAAGCGTTGGCAGATGGACTTGTGGAGGGTTTCGTCGCCGGCGTGTCCTCGTGGTGACGAGTTCTGCTCGCAACTGCATAGATGAGGTAGGTACATCATCATTCAAGGATAGCTCGTAAATCATTGCACCTCACCACACGGGAGGACCACGTTGATCATAAGACGAAGTGAACACTCACGGATTCGCTTGAGCGCATCTTCCGCGGATTCCGAGTCCTCTTGCTCAGAGTCCACTTCCCGAGCCAATGCCTCCGTCCTCGTCTCAGTCTCCAGCCCCGTCTCCACCTCCGCTTCCATTTCTGCCTCCTCATCCATTTCCAATTGGCTCCCCGTTTCGATACCATCGAGGATGGGAGCCCACCTCTAGTCCATTCCCGCTTGCTCGTATGGCATCGTGTGTGTGTGTATCTCTCCGTTTGGCCGAGGTCCTACACTTGATGGGACAATGGATAGTGACGCCAAATAGCAATCAACAGAGAGGAAACTGAAGTGTTATTCTCGAAATGCTGGCCTCACGAGAGTCAGAATCCACCTTCCTTCCCTCGAATATCCTCGAACCAGTGATTTCAACTTTTAACACGCCTTCCTGTCTGCGCGACTTCGTTTCGTCACACGAGAATTAAGTATCCTTCCTCACCGTTCGGCAGGAGATTAAAGTGAACAGGTGTGAATGTATGGACAGAAATGACCTTTTTCGTACTGTCAGAAGACGAGGTCAGGCGGCTCGAGTAGCAAAAATAATTGTGTCGAGGCCTGTTCTATCTACACAGCCTCGTCGTCATACTCGTCTATCTTTCCAGGGACATAGAAATCCCCTTGCCTTGTGGGAAAAATAGAGGCCTAAGTCCTCGATTAACTTCCTTTGAGCCACACGTAAAATTGCGCCACTGATAAGGTGTGGCGTCTGCTTGAAGCCAACTCTGCAACCCCTCCATGCTCCCGTAACTGGCCCATATCATGATGGAAAACTCGACTAAACAGTGTAACTGAAGAGGGCATTCGCTTGAGTCGAGGAAGAGGATCTTCAGAGCAAGAGAGAGATAAGAGGACATGAAGCAACGCTGACATGGGCCACTGTGGGAATGGCCGAGTGAATGCGGTGTCCGTTACACAACTTCTTCAGCAGTAACAATCACATGCTATCTACTCCAATCTCAGGTAACCAACATAAATTGAAGGATTCTGCGCATTCACGTCAAACTAAACAGTCTCTCGAACTGCCATTGCGAGGATTTATGGTCGTTCCATTTCATGGACCCCGTTTGGCAATCATGTATCACATCTTTTCACCCAATACAGCTGTGTTGCTCTCATTCCTTCTCTCTCCGTTTCTCTCCGACGCCATTCATCACCTTCCAATGGTCTGGAACCCAATCGCCTACGTCTCCTTCACTTCGTGATCTCTTACGTCTCCCTTGAGCTAGAGATTCTCATCCTCAGTGGTCTCCTTCAGTCTTACGCTCAATTGCCACCTCAATTCATGACATGAGGATACTTCGCTAAATTTCGTCGATGTCACGCTTTACAGGTTGTCCTTATTTATTTGCTGATCCACTCACGTAGACCGCTCATCAATAGGTGGCAGAAATGGAAACTAGCGGTGAGAGTGTTTAGCGAGTTTTGGTTCCGAGTATGCGAGTGTGATTTTCACAGTGGCACTGGCGCTGAACGCCCTAGTGAAGAGGGCGCTGGACAAAGTTGACCGCGTACAGTATAGTAGACTTGTAAGCCCGCATTCACCTGGTCATTGCTACGTCTATGAGCTCTAAGTGAACGAAGCTGTAAAAGGTTTGTGCTTGTTTAACCACCCAACTTGAGGCCTCGCCTATTCTCACTGTTCGTTGTGAACTTCCTCACTCCGAACAAAACCCCGCACTAACTGAAGATTGCCTGTGCACAAACCTTCGTACCTGGCAAAGTGATGGGCTCGAAAGAAACGCGGAATGCCTTTACCAGAGTTGCCGGGCGATGAGATGCAAAATTCCATTCGGGACTAACTCGCTAATTCAACCGCAAGAACGGTCTGTCTGCCCATCCACGCGATGCGCAAGGCAGGACGAAAAGTCATACCTTTGCAGCTTCACCGACACGGAATACGTCTCTTCGCTTGTCTGCTGGACTCCATGGAACAGTAGGTGAAGTGAAGTAGAAGTCGCCAGTAAATCAGGATATAAGACTTCATGACGCCAGCGAAGGCGTTCTGAGACAGGACTTGGTGACTTCAGTTGTACGACGTTGCATCAGCGGAAGGATCATTCCCGCTGTGCACAGGATTTTTGAGAAATTGGAGGAATTTCCAATACTACCCCTTCATTCTCTTTCATTTAGCCCAGCTCCCCCTAACCAAAATGACTCTCTTCTTGAATCAGAGAATCATGGTGACTGGTCTCACCTAATCCAAAACTACTAACGCTTGTCTTTGCATTCTTACGATTTATTATCACGTGTCATTTAAACAAAGATTAGTCGTTCGGATGGCATTCTTTGGCTACAAAACCTCTTCGGTCTCTCCTGGCCTCGGACCTCGCACGTTTATGCACTGAATGGGGGAAGAGCGGAACCACAGACTAGCGGGGCCCACGGCGTTAGTAGGGAGGAGATAAGAGAGAGGAGGCAGGCTCATTCTCCCTTGAGAAGGCAATTCCTCTATAGACCTTCTACCGACTATATTTGCCCACCGATTGCAACAGTCCAATTTGGCGTGACAGTTTGAACTCAAAGGCTGAATGCCAAACATTTCCGAATCTTCTTTTCTTGGAAGCTCCTCGCTTAGACACCGATTTCTACGGCCTCCTTGACTCAGTGACTCACTTTCTCGTCCGAAAACTGCCTTTTTTATACCTCACATCATTGTGAAGAAAGCGATGTTCCATAGGTGGAAACCCTCAAGTTGGATGAGCGTTGGACACCACCGGTGGTTAGGGAAGTAGAATTTTAAGGATCGGTGTAAAAAATGCGGAAAAGGGGCGGAAAGGCTGTCGAATCGAAACCGGAATTGGTGAATCTCTGACACCCTCACTTGCCGGGCCACCCCCGCCCACCGTGAAATAAAGTGGGATGTGCATTCGGAGGTGGACGATGAGAGAAGGAGAGAAGTGAGGAGAACAGGGAAGAGAGAGAGGTGGAATTGATGGCGTCTTAGCCGGTTATGCGCGATGAAACGAAAACCGACACAGCTTCGTAAATTATCATATCATGCTCACGTCCTCTACCTCCCTCTCTCCTACTACTCCTGAGTAAGGCCTTACCTCCTAGTCCATCTCCTTAAACGATTCCTCTCCGTCTTCAGCACATTTCTCCACCGCGCACAGCAAGCTTCGCTTTGATGGTTTGAAATGAAGGTCCTTTTAAAGACCTCTCCCGAGCTCAGTCAATGCGATTTATTAATAAAGGGCCTGAAGCCCCCTGGCGGTTAGAGCCGAACTCAGTCTGCCTCCTAATTTCTCCTCTCTCTTCTGGTGTGGGAGAGGCGACTAAAGTTATAATGTTCGTCCATTTTCCTTCTGATTGTTGGTGGTCAAGTCCAATTGGCAAGAATTCTGCGGAGTGGGCAACCGTTCAACAGAGACTTAATCTGTCGTCGGTAAATGCATCCAGTCCCATCATCGCCTTTCTCCTAATTTTTTATTCAATTGGGTAGTTGTTAGTGCTCAGATGTGATTACGTTGTTTGTTCCTATATTCCGCTATGGATTGGGGTGTGAGAAATAGCAACGCTACGTAACTGCGGACAGTGGTTTCGTGTTTCCGGGGAAACGAAATGTATGTGAGATATCGCACTGAGTATTACAGTTTAAGGGGTTATTTTTCAGTAAAAACTTCGAAAATGTTATGCTCAGGAGACTGAAATATTCGCTGCAAATCGACAGACGCATTCACTACATATGACATGGCATAAGAAGGCGGGGAACGAAAAATCCTTCAAATTGCCGCATCTTCCAGTCCATTCTGCATCGTTTCGGTCGAACGCAGCTTGCATGAGCCGAAGAAGGAGTTGCCTGTGTGCCAGTTCGCCTCACACGGCTCAGTATGCGGTCCTCCACCTCCCAATCTATCTCACATTGACCTCTTCCACGTCAAGTCGCATAGGCAAAAATCCTTCAAATTGCCGCATCTTCCAGTCCATTCTGCATCGTTTCGGTCGAACGCAGCTTGCATGAGCCGAAGAGGAGTTGCCTGTGTGCCAGTTCGCCTCACACGGCTCAGTATGCGGTCCTCCACCTCCCAATCTATCTCACATTGACCTCTTCCAGTCAAGTCGCATAGGCAAAAATCCTTCAAATTGCCGCATCTTCCAGTCCATTCTGCATCGTTTCGGTCGAACGCAGCTTGCATGAGCCGAAGAGGAGTTGCCTGTGTGCCAGTTCGCCTCACACGGCTCAGTATGCGGTCCTCCACCTCCCAATCTATCTCACATTGACCTCTTCCACGCTCAAGTCGCATAGGCAAAAATCCTTCAAATTGCCGCATCTTCCAGTCCATTCTGCATCGTTTCGGTCGAACGCAGCTTGCATGAGCCGAAGAGGAGTTGCCTGTGTGCCAGTTCGCCTCACACGGCTCAGTATGCGGTCCTCCACCTCCCAATCTATCTCACATTGACCTCTTCCACAGTCAAGTCGCATAGGCAAAAATCCTTCAAATTGCCGCATCTTCCAGTCCATTCTGCATCGTTTCGGTCGAACGCAGCTTTGCATGAGCCGAAGAGGAGTTGCCTGTGTGCCAGTTCGCCTCACACGGCTCAGTATGCGGTCCTCCACCTCCCAATCTATCTCACATTGACCTCTTCCACGCTCAAGTCGCATAGGCAAAAATCCTTCAAATTGCCGCATCTTCCAGTCCATTCTGCATCGTTTCGGTCGAACGCAGCTTGCATGAGCCGAAGAGGAGTTGCCTGTGTGCCAGTTCGCCTCACACGGCTCAGTATGCGGTCCTCCACCTCCCAATCTATCTCACATTGACCTCTTCCACAGTCAAGTCGCATAGGCAAAAATCCTTCAAATTGCCGCATCTTCCAGTCCATTCTGCATCGTTTCGGTCGAACGCAGCTTGCATGAGCCGAAGAGGAGTTGCCTGTGTGCCAGTTCGCCTCACACGGCTCAGTATGCGGTCCTCCACCTCCCAATCTATCTCACATTGACCTCTTCCACGCTCAAGTCGCATAGGCAAAAAATCCTTCAAATTGCCGCATCTTCCAGTCCATTCTGCATCGTTTCGGTCGAACGCAGCTTGCATGAGCCGAAGAGGAGTTGCCTGTGTGCCAGTTCGCCTCACACGGCTCAGTATGCGGTCCTCCACCTCCCAATCTATCTCACATTGACCTCTTCCACGTCAAGTCGCATAGGCAAAAATCCTTCAAATTGCCGCATCTTCCAGTCCATTCTGCATCGTTTCGGTCGAACGCAGCTTGCATGAGCCGAAGAAGAGTTGCCTGTGTGCCAGTTCGCCTCACACGGCTCAGTATGCGGTCCTCCACCTCCCAATCTATCTCACATTGACCTCTTCCACCAGTCAAGTCGCATAGGCAAAAATCCTTCAAATTGCCGCATCTTCCAGTCCATTCTGCATCGTTTCGGTCGAACGCAGCTTGCATGAGCCGAAGAGAGTTGCCTGTGTGCCAGTTCGCCTCACACGGCTCAGTATGCGGTCCTCCACCTCCCAATCTATCTCACATTGACCTCTTCCACGCTCAAGTCGCATAGGCAAAAATCCTTCAAATTGCCGCATCTTCCAGTCCATTCTGCATCGTTTCGGTCGAACGCAGCTTGCATGAGCCGAAGAGGAGTTGCCTGTGTGCCAGTTCGCCTCACACGGCTCAGTATGCGGTCCTCCACCTCCCAATCTATCTCACATTGACCTCTTCCACGCTCAAGTCGCATAGGCAAAAATCCTTCAAATTGCCGCATCTTCCAGTCCATTCTGCATCGTTTCGGTCGAACGCAGCTTGCATGAGCCGAAGAAGAGTTGCCTGTGTGCCAGTTCGCCTCACACGGCTCAGTATGCGGTCCTCCACCTCCCAATCTATCTCACATTGACCTCTTCCACAGTCAAGTCGCATAGGCAAAAATCCTTCAAATTGCCGCATCTTCCAGTCCATTCTGCATCGTTTCGGTCGAACGCAGCTTGCATGAGCCGAAGAGGAGTTGCCTGTGTGCCAGTTCGCCTCACACGGCTCAGTATGCGGTCCTCCACCTCCCAATCTATCTCACATTGACCTCTTCCACAGTCAAGTCGCATAGGCAAAAATCCTTCAAATTGCCGCATCTTCCAGTCCATTCTGCATCGTTTCGGTCGAACGCAGCTTGCATGAGCCGAAGAGGAGTTGCCTGTGTGCCAGTTCGCCTCACACGGCTCAGTATGCGGTCCTCCACCTCCCAATCTATCTCACATTGACCTCTTCCACAGTCAAGTCGCATAGGCAAAAATCCTTCAAATTGCCGCATCTTCCAGTCCATTCTGCATCGTTTCGGTCGAACGCAGCTTGCATGAGCCGAAGAAGAGTTGCCTGTGTGCCAGTTCGCCTCACACGGCTCAGTATGCGGTCCTCCACCTCCCAATCTATCTCACATTGACCTCTTCCACGCTCAAGTCGCATAGGCAAAAATCCTTCAAATTGCCGCATCTTCCAGTCCATTCTGCATCGTTTCGGTCGAACGCAGCTTGCATGAGCCGAAGAGGAGTTGCCTGTGTGCCAGTTCGCCTCACACGGCTCAGTATGCGGTCCTCCACCTCCCAATCTATCTCACATTGACCTCTTCCACGCTCAAGTCGCATAGGCAAAAATCCTTCAAATTGCCGCATCTTCCAGTCCATTCTGCATCGTTTCGGTCGAACGCAGCTTGCATGAGCCGAAGAGGAGTTGCCTGTGTGCCAGTTCGCCTCACACGGCTCAGTATGCGGTCCTCCACCTCCCAATCTATCTCACATTGACCTCTTCCACGTCAAGTCGCATAGGCAAAAAATCCTTCAAATTGCCGCATCTTCCAGTCCATTCTGCATCGTTTCGGTCGAACGCAGCTTGCATGAGCCGAAGAAGGAGTTGCCTGTGTGCCAGTTCGCCTCACACGGCTCAGTATGCGGTCCTCCACCTCCCAATCTATCTCACATTGACCTCTTCCACGTCAAGTCGCATAGGCAAAAAATCCTTCAAATTGCCGCATCTTCCAGTCCATTCTGCATCGTTTCGGTCGAACGCAGCTTGCATGAGCCGAAGAGGAGTTGCCTGTGTGCCAGTTCGCCTCACACGGCTCAGTATGCGGTCCTCCACCTCCCAATCTATCTCACATTGACCTCTTCCACGCTCAAGTCGCATAGGCAAAAATCCTTCAAATTGCCGCATCTTCCAGTCCATTCTGCATCGTTTCGGTCGAACGCAGCTTGCATGAGCCGAAGAAGAGTTGCCTGTGTGCCAGTTCGCCTCACACGGCTCAGTATGCGGTCCTCCACCTCCCAATCTATCTCACATTGACCTCTTCCACGCTCAAGTCGCATAGGCAAAAATCCTTCAAATTGCCGCATCTTCCAGTCCATTCTGCATCGTTTCGGTCGAACGCAGCTTGCATGAGCCGAAGAAGAGTTGCCTGTGTGCCAGTTCGCCTCACACGGCTCAGTATGCGGTCCTCCACCTCCCAATCTATCTCACATTGACCTCTTCCACGCTCAAGTCGCATAGGCAAAAATCCTTCAAATTGCCGCATCTTCCAGTCCATTCTGCATCGTTTCGGTCGAACGCAGCTTGCATGAGCCGAAGAGGAGTTGCCTGTGTGCCAGTTCGCCTCACACGGCTCAGTATGCGGTCCTCCACCTCCCAATCTATCTCACATTGACCTCTTCCACGCTCAAGTCGCATAGGCAAAAATCCTTCAAATTGCCGCATCTTCCAGTCCATTCTGCATCGTTTCGGTCGAACGCAGCTTGCATGAGCCGAAGAGGAGTTGCCTGTGTGCCAGTTCGCCTCACACGGCTCAGTATGCGGTCCTCCACCTCCCAATCTATCTCACATTGACCTCTTCCACGCTCAAGTCGCATAGGCAAAAATCCTTCAAATTGCCGCATCTTCCAGTCCATTCTGCATCGTTTCGGTCGAACGCAGCTTGCATGAGCCGAAGAGGAGTTGCCTGTGTGCCAGTTCGCCTCACACGGCTCAGTATGCGGTCCTCCACCTCCCAATCTATCTCACATTGACCTCTTCCACAGTCAAGTCGCATAGGCAAAAATCCTTCAAATTGCCGCATCTTCCAGTCCATTCTGCATCGTTTCGGTCGAACGCAGCTTGCATGAGCCGAAGAAGGAGTTGCCTGTGTGCCAGTTCGCCTCACACGGCTCAGTATGCGGTCCTCCACCTCCCAATCTATCTCACATTGACCTCTTCCACGCTCAAGTCGCATAGGCAAAAATCCTTCAAATTGCCGCATCTTCCAGTCCATTCTGCATCGTTTCGGTCGAACGCAGCTTGCATGAGCCGAAGAGGAGTTGCCTGTGTGCCAGTTCGCCTCACACGGCTCAGTATGCGGTCCTCCACCTCCCAATCTATCTCACATTGACCTCTTCCACGCTCAAGTCGCATAGGCAAAAATCCTTCAAATTGCCGCATCTTCCAGTCCATTCTGCATCGTTTCGGTCGAACGCAGCTTGCATGAGCCGAAGAAGAGTTGCCTGTGTGCCAGTTCGCCTCACACGGCTCAGTATGCGGTCCTCCACCTCCCAATCTATCTCACATTGACCTCTTCCACGCTCAAGTCGCATAGGCAAAAATCCTTCAAATTGCCGCATCTTCCAGTCCATTCTGCATCGTTTCGGTCGAACGCAGCTTGCATGAGCCGAAGAAGAGTTGCCTGTGTGCCAGTTCGCCTCACACGGCTCAGTATGCGGTCCTCCACCTCCCAATCTATCTCACATTGACCTCTTCCACGCTCAAGTCGCAAGGCAAAAATCCTTCAAATTGCCGCATCTTCCAGTCCATTCTGCATCGTTTCGGTCGAACGCAGCTTGCATGAGCCGAAGAAGGAGTTGCCTGTGTGCCAGTTCGCCTCACACGGCTCAGTATGCGGTCCTCCACCTCCCAATCTATCTCACATTGACCTCTTCCACGTCAAGTCGCATAGGCAAAAATCCTTCAAATTGCCGCATCTTCCAGTCCATTCTGCATCGTTTCGGTCGAACGCAGCTTGCATGAGCCGAAGAGGAGTTGCCTGTGTGCCAGTTCGCCTCACACGGCTCAGTATGCGGTCCTCCACCTCCCAATCTATCTCACATTGACCTCTTCCACGGTCAAGTCGCATAGGCAAAAATCCTTCAAATTGCCGCATCTTCCAGTCCATTCTGCATCGTTTCGGTCGAACGCAGCTTGCATGAGCCGAAGAAGAGTTGCCTGTGTGCCAGTTCGCCTCACACGGCTCAGTATGCGGTCCTCCACCTCCCAATCTATCTCACATTGACCTCTTCCACGGTCAAGTCGCATAGGCAAAAATCCTTCAAATTGCCGCATCTTCCAGTCCATTCTGCATCGTTTCGGTCGAACGCAGCTTGCATGAGCCGAAGAAGGAGTTGCCTGTGTGCCAGTTCGCCTCACACGGCTCAGTATGCGGTCCTCCACCTCCCAATCTATCTCACATTGACCTCTTCCACGGTCAAGTCGCATAGGCAAAAATCCTTCAAATTGCCGCATCTTCCAGTCCATTCTGCATCGTTTCGGTCGAACGCAGCTTGCATGAGCCGAAGAAGAGTTGCCTGTGTGCCAGTTCGCCTCACACGGCTCAGTATGCGGTCCTCCACCTCCCAATCTATCTCACATTGACCTCTTCCACGCTCAAGTCGCATAGGCAAAAATCCTTCAAATTGCCGCATCTTCCAGTCCATTCTGCATCGTTTCGGTCGAACGCAGCTTGCATGAGCCGAAGAAGAGTTGCCTGTGTGCCAGTTCGCCTCACACGGCTCAGTATGCGGTCCTCCACCTCCCAATCTATCTCACATTGACCTCTTCCACGCTCAAGTCGCATAGGCAAAAATCCTTCAAATTGCCGCATCTTCCAGTCCATTCTGCATCGTTTCGGTCGAACGCAGCTTGCATGAGCCGAAGAAGAGTTGCCTGTGTGCCAGTTCGCCTCACACGGCTCAGTATGCGGTCCTCCACCTCCCAATCTATCTCACATTGACCTCTTCCACGCTCAAGTCGCATAGGCAAAAATCCTTCAAATTGCCGCATCTTCCAGTCCATTCTGCATCGTTTCGGTCGAACGCAGCTTGCATGAGCCGAAGAAGGAGTTGCCTGTGTGCCAGTTCGCCTCACACGGCTCAGTATGCGGTCCTCCACCTCCCAATCTATCTCACATTGACCTCTTCCACGTCAAGTCGCATAGGCAAAAATCCTTCAAATTGCCGCATCTTCCAGTCCATTCTGCATCGTTTCGGTCGAACGCAGCTTGCATGAGCCGAAGAAGAGTTGCCTGTGTGCCAGTTTCGCCTCACACGGCTCAGTATGCGGTCCTCCACCTCCCAATCTATCTCACATTGACCTCTTCCACGTCAAATCGCATAGGCAAAAATCCTTCCAAATTGCCGC
Organism: Dipylidium caninum; assembly: GCA_017562135.1. Taxonomy (NCBI): domain Eukaryota; kingdom Metazoa; phylum Platyhelminthes; class Cestoda; order Cyclophyllidea; family Dipylidiidae; genus Dipylidium; species Dipylidium caninum. The sequence goes on along the minus strand of QEYB01000323.1, from coordinate 20,211 downwards.
ATCTTCCAGTCCATTCTGCATCGTTTCGGTCGAACGCAGCTTGCATGAGCCGAAGAAGAGTTGCCTGTGTGCCAGTTTCGCCTCACACGGCTCAGTATGCGGTCCTCCACCTCCCAATCTATCTCACATTGACCTCTTCCACTCTCAAATCGCATAGGCAAAAATCCTTCAAATTGCCGCATCTTCCAGTCCATTCTGCATCGTTTCGGTCGAACGCAGCTTGCATGAGCCGAAGAAGAGTTGCCTGTGTGCCAGTTCGCCTCACACGGCTCAGTATGCGGTCCTCCACCTCCCAATCTATCTCACATTGACCTCTTCCACTCAAATCGCATAGGCAAAAATCCTTCCAAATTGCCGCATCTTCCAGTCCATTCTGCATCGTTTCGGTCGAACGCAGCTTGGATGAGCCGAAGAAGAGTTGCCTGTGTGCCAGTTTCGCCTCACACGGCTCAGTATGCGGTCCTCCACCTCCCAATCTCTCTCACATTGACCTCTTCCACTCAAATCGCATAGGCAAAAATCCTTCCAAATTGGCGCATCTTCCAGTCCATTCTGCATCGTTCGGTCGAACGCAGCTTGCATGAGTTGAAGAAGAGTTGCCTGTGTGCCAGTTTCGCCTCACACGGCTCAGTATTCGGTCCTCCACCTCCCAATCTATCTCACATTGACCTCTTCCACTCTCAAATCGCATAGGCAAAAATCCTTCAAATTGGCGCATCTTCCAGCCCTTCTGCACCAAATCGTTCGGGGTAGAGCTTGGATGAGTTGAACAAGAGTTGTATGTGTGCTATTTCGTCTCAGACGTCGCAGTATTCGGTCCTCCATCTCCCACTCTCTCAACTTGACCTCTTCCACTCTCAAATCGCATAGGCAAAAATCCTCCAAATTGGCGCATCTTCCAGCCCTTCTGCATCGTTCGAGGGTAGACTGGATGAGTTGAACAAGAGTTGTGTGTGCCATTTCGTCCTCAGACGTCGCAGTATTCGGTCCTCCATCTCCCACTCTATCTCACATTGACCTCTTCCACTCTCAAATCGCATAGGCAAAAATCCTCCAAATTGGCGCATCTTCGAGCCCTTCTGCACCAAATCGTTCGAGGGTAGACTGGATGAGTTGAACAAGAGTTGTATGTGTGCTATTTCGTCTCAGACGTCGCAGTATTCGGTCCTCCATCTCCCACTCTCTCTCAACTTGACCTCTTCCACTCTCAAATCGCATAGGCAAAAATCCTCCAAATTGGCGCATCTTCGAGCCCTTCTGCACCAAATCGTTCGAGGGTAGACTGGATGAGTTGAACAAGAGTTGTATGTGTGCTATTTCGTCTCAGACGTCGCAGTATTCGGTCCTCCATCTCCCACTCTCTCTCAACTTGACCTCTTCCACTCTCAAATCGCATAGGCAAAAATCCTCCAAATTGGCGCATCTTCGAGCCCTTCTGCACCAAATCGTTCGAGGGTAGACTGGATGAGTTGAACAAGAGTTGTATGTGTGCTATTTCGTCTCAGACGTCGCAGTATTCGGTCCTCCATCTCCCACTCTCTCTCAACTTGACCTCTTCCACTCTCAAATCGCATAGGCAAAAATCCTCCAAATTGGCGCATCTTCGAGCCCTTCTGCACCAAATCGTTCGAGGGTAGACTGGATGAGTTGAACAAGAGTTGTATGTGTGCTATTTCGTCTCAGACGTCGCAGTATTCGGTCCTCCATCTCCCACTCTCTCAACTTGACCTCTTCCACTCTCAAATCGCATAGGCAAAAATCCTCCAAATTGGCGCATCTTCGAGCCCTTCTGCACCAAATCGTTCGAGGGTAGACTGGATGAGTTGAACAAGAGTTGTATGTGTGCTATTTCGTCTCAGACGTCGCAGTATTCGGTCCTCCATCTCCCACTCTCTCTCAACTTGACCTCTTCCACTCTCAAATCGCATAGGCAAAAATCCTCCAAATTGGCGCATCTTCCAGCCCTTCTGCACCAAATCGTTCGAGGGTAGACTGGATGAGTTGAACAAGAGTTGTATGTGTGCTATTTCGTCTCAGACGTCGCAGTATTCGGTCCTCCATCTCCCACTCTCTCTCAACTTGACCTCTTCCACTCTCAAATCGCATAGGCAAAAATCCTCCAAATTGGCGCATCTTCGAGCCCTTCTGCACCAAATCGTTCGAGGGTAGACTGGATGAGTTGAACAAGAGTTGTATGTGTGCTATTTCGTCTCAGACGTCGCAGTATTCGGTCCTCCATCTCCCACTCTCTCTCAACTTGACCTCTTCCACTCTCAAATCGCATAGGCAAAAATCCTCCAAATTGGCGCATCTTCGAGCCCTTCTGCACCAAATCGTTCGAGGGTAGACTGGATGAGTTGAACAAGAGTTGTATGTGTGCTATTTCGTCTCAGACGTCGCAGTATTCGGTCCTCCATCTCCCACTCTATCTCAACTTGACCTCTTCCACTCTCAAATCGCATAGGCAAAAATCCTCCAAATTGGCGCATCTTCGAGCCCTTCTGCACCAAATCGTTCGAGGGTAGACTGGATGAGTTGAACAAGAGTTGTATGTGTGCTATTTCGTCTCAGACGTCGCAGTATTCGGTCCTCCATCTCCCACTCTCTCTCAACTTGACCTCTTCCACTCTCAAATCGCATAGGCAAAAATCCTCCAAATTGGCGCATCTTCGAGCCCTTCTGCACCAAATCGTTCGAGGGTAGACTGGATGAGTTGAACAAGAGTTGTATGTGTGCTATTTCGTCTCAGACGTCGCAGTATTCGGTCCTCCATCTCCCACTCTCTCTCAACTTGACCTCTTCCACTCTCAAATCGCATAGGCAAAAATCCTCCAAATTGGCGCATCTTCGAGCCCTTCTGCACCAAATCGTTCGAGGGTAGACTGGATGAGTTGAACAAGAGTTGTATGTGTGCTATTTCGTCTCAGACGTCGCAGTATTCGGTCCTCCATCTCCCACTCTCTCTCAACTTGACCTCTTCCACTCTCAAATCGCATAGGCAAAAATCCTCCAAATTGGCGCATCTTCGAGCCCTTCTGCACCAAATCGTTCGAGGGTAGACTGGATGAGTTGAACAAGAGTTGTATGTGTGCTATTTCGTCTCAGACGTCGCAGTATTCGGTCCTCCATCTCCCACTCTCTCTCAACTTGACCTCTTCCACTCTCAAATCGCATAGGCAAAAATCCTCCAAATTGGCGCATCTTCGAGCATCCTTCTGCACCAAATCGTTCGAGGGTAGACTGGATGAGTTGAACAAGAGTTGTATGTGTGCTATTTCGTCTCAGACGTCGCAGTATTCGGTCCTCCATCTCCCACTCTCTCTCAACTTGACCTCTTCCACTCTCAAATCGCATAGGCAAAAATCCTCCAAATTGGCGCATCTTCCAGCCCTTCTGCACCAAATCGTTCGAGGGTAGACTGGATGAGTTGAACAAGAGTTGTATGTGTGCTATTTCGTCTCAGACGTCGCAGTATTCGGTCCTCCATCTCCCACTCTATCTCAACTTGACCTCTTCCACTCTCAAATCGCATAGGCAAAAATCCTCCAAATTGGCGCATCTTCGAGCCCTTCTGCACCAAATCGTTCGAGGGTAGACTGGATGAGTTGAACAAGAGTTGTATGTGTGCTATTTCGTCTCAGACGTCGCAGTATTCGGTCCTCCATCTCCCACTCTCTCTCAACTTGACCTCTTCCACTCTCAAATCGCATAGGCAAAAATCCTCCAAATTGGCGCATCTTCGAGCCCTTCTGCACCAAATCGTTCGAGGGTAGACTGGATGAGTTGAACAAGAGTTGTATGTGTGCTATTTCGTCTCAGACGTCGCAGTATTCGGTCCTCCATCTCCCACTCTCTCTCAACTTGACCTCTTCCACTCTCAAATCGCATAGGCAAAAATCCTCCAAATTGGCGCATCTTCGAGCCCTTCTGCACCAAATCGTTCGAGGGTAGACTGGATGAGTTGAACAAGAGTTGTATGTGTGCTATTTCGTCTCAGACGTCGCAGTATTCGGTCCTCCATCTCCCACTCTCTCTCAACTTGACCTCTTCCACTCTCAAATCGCATAGGCAAAAATCCTCCAAATTGGCGCATCTTCCAGCCCTTCTGCACCAAATCGTTCGAGGGTAGACTGGATGAGTTGAACAAGAGTTGTATGTGTGCTATTTCGTCTCAGACGTCGCAGTATTCGGTCCTCCATCTCCCACTCTCTCTCAACTTGACCTCTTCCACTCTCAAATCGCATAGGCAAAAATCCTCCAAATTGGCGCATCTTCGAGCCCTTCTGCACCAAATCGTTCGAGGGTAGACTGGATGAGTTGAACAAGAGTTGTATGTGTGCTATTTCGTCTCAGACGTCGCAGTATTCGGTCCTCCATCTCCCACTCTCTCTCAACTTGACCTCTTCCACTCTCAAATCGCATAGGCAAAAATCCTCCAAATTGGCGCATCTTCGAGCCCTTCTGCACCAAATCGTTCGAGGGTAGACTGGATGAGTTGAACAAGAGTTGTATGTGTGCTATTTCGTCTCAGACGTCGCAGTATTCGGTCCTCCATCTCCCACTCTCTCTCAACTTGACCTCTTCCACTCTCAAATCGCATAGGCAAAAATCCTCCAAATTGGCGCATCTTCGAGCCCTTCTGCACCAAATCGTTCGAGGGTAGACTGGATGAGTTGAACAAGAGTTGTATGTGTGCTATTTCGTCTCAGACGTCGCAGTATTCGGTCCTCCATCTCCCACTCTCTCTCAACTTGACCTCTTCCACTCTCAAATCGCATAGGCAAAAATCCTCCAAATTGGCGCATCTTCGAGCCCTTCTGCACCAAATCGTTCGAGGGTAGACTGGATGAGTTGAACAAGAGTTGTATGTGTGCTATTTCGTCTCAGACGTCGCAGTATTCGGTCCTCCATCTCCCACTCTCTCTCAACTTGACCTCTTCCACTCTCAAATCGCATAGGCAAAAATCCTCCAAATTGGCGCATCTTCGAGCCCTTCTGCACCAAATCGTTCGAGGGTAGACTGGATGAGTTGAACAAGAGTTGTATGTGTGCTATTTCGTCTCAGACGTCGCAGTATTCGGTCCTCCATCTCCCACTCTCTCTCAACTTGACCTCTTCCACTCTCAAATCGCATAGGCAAAAATCCTCCAAATTGGCGCATCTTCGAGCCCTTCTGCACCAAATCGTTCGAGGGTAGACTGGATGAGTTGAACAAGAGTTGTATGTGTGCTATTTCGTCTCAGACGTCGCAGTATTCGGTCCTCCATCTCCCACTCTCTCTCAACTTGACCTCTTCCACTCTCAAATCGCATAGGCAAAAATCCTCCAAATTGGCGCATCTTCGAGCCCTTCTGCACCAAATCGTTCGAGGGTAGACTGGATGAGTTGAACAAGAGTTGTATGTGTGCTATTTCGTCTCAGACGTCGCAGTATTCGGTCCTCCATCTCCCACTCTCTCTCAACTTGACCTCTTCCACTCTCAAATCGCATAGGCAAAAATCCTCCAAATTGGCGCATCTTCGAGCCCTTCTGCACCAAATCGTTCGAGGGTAGACTGGATGAGTTGAACAAGAGTTGTATGTGTGCTATTTCGTCTCAGACGTCGCAGTATTCGGTCCTCCATCTCCCACTCTCTCTCAACTTGACCTCTTCCACTCTCAAATCGCATAGGCAAAAATCCTCCAAATTGGCGCATCTTCCAGCCCTTCTGCACCAAATCGTTCGAGGGTAGACTGGATGAGTTGAACAAGAGTTGTATGTGTGCTATTTCGTCTCAGACGTCGCAGTATTCGGTCCTCCATCTCCCACTCTCTCTCAACTTGACCTCTTCCACTCTCAAATCGCATAGGCAAAAATCCTCCAAATTGGCGCATCTTCGAGCCCTTCTGCACCAAATCGTTCGAGGGTAGACTGGATGAGTTGAACAAGAGTTGTATGTGTGCTATTTCGTCTCAGACGTCGCAGTATTCGGTCCTCCATCTCCCACTCTCTCTCAACTTGACCTCTTCCACTCTCAAATCGCATAGGCAAAAATCCTCCAAATTGGCGCATCTTCGAGCCCTTCTGCACCAAATCGTTCGAGGGTAGACTGGATGAGTTGAACAAGAGTTGTATGTGTGCTATTTCGTCTCAGACGTCGCAGTATTCGGTCCTCCATCTCCCACTCTCTCTCAACTTGACCTCTTCCACTCTCAAATCGCATAGGCAAAAATCCTCCAAATTGGCGCATCTTCGAGCCCTTCTGCACCAAATCGTTCGAGGGTAGACTGGATGAGTTGAACAAGAGTTGTATGTGTGCTATTTCGTCTCAGACGTCGCAGTATTCGGTCCTCCATCTCCCACTCTCTCTCAACTTGACCTCTTCCACTCTCAAATCGCATAGGCAAAAATCCTCCAAATTGGCGCATCTTCGAGCCCTTCTGCACCAAATCGTTCGAGGGTAGACTGGATGAGTTGAACAAGAGTTGTATGTGTGCTATTTCGTCTCAGACGTCGCAGTATTCGGTCCTCCATCTCCCACTCTCTCAACTTGACCTCTTCCACTCTCAAATCGCATAGGCAAAAATCCTCCAAATTGGCGCATCTTCGAGCCCTTCTGCACCAAATCGTTCGAGGGTAGACTGGATGAGTTGAACAAGAGTTGTATGTGTGCTATTTCGTCTCAGACGTCGCAGTATTCGGTCCTCCATCTCCCACTCTCTCTCAACTTGACCTCTTCCACTCTCAAATCGCATAGGCAAAAATCCTCCAAATTGGCGCATCTTCGAGCCCTTCTGCACCAAATCGTTCGAGGGTAGACTGGATGAGTTGAACAAGAGTTGTATGTGTGCTATTTCGTCTCAGACGTCGCAGTATTCGGTCCTCCATCTCCCACTCTCTCTCAACTTGACCTCTTCCACTCTCAAATCGCATAGGCAAAAATCCTCCAAATTGGCGCATCTTCGAGCCCTTCTGCACCAAATCGTTCGAGGGTAGACTGGATGAGTTGAACAAGAGTTGTATGTGTGCTATTTCGTCTCAGACGTCGCAGTATTCGGTCCTCCATCTCCCACTCTCTCTCAACTTGACCTCTTCCACTCTCAAATCGCATAGGCAAAAATCCTCCAAATTGGCGCATCTTCGAGCCCTTCTGCACCAAATCGTTCGAGGGTAGACTGGATGAGTTGAACAAGAGTTGTATGTGTGCTATTTCGTCTCAGACGTCGCAGTATTCGGTCCTCCATCTCCCACTCTCTCTCAACTTGACCTCTTCCACTCTCAAATCGCATAGGCAAAAATCCTCCAAATTGGCGCATCTTCGAGCCCTTCTGCACCAAATCGTTCGAGGGTAGACTGGATGAGTTGAACAAGAGTTGTATGTGTGCTATTTCGTCTCAGACGTCGCAGTATTCGGTCCTCCATCTCCCACTCTCTCTCAACTTGACCTCTTCCACTCTCAAATCGCATAGGCAAAAATCCTCCAAATTGGCGCATCTTCGAGCCCTTCTGCACCAAATCGTTCGAGGGTAGACTGGATGAGTTGAACAAGAGTTGTATGTGTGCTATTTCGTCTCAGACGTCGCAGTATTCGGTCCTCCATCTCCCACTCTCTCTCAACTTGACCTCTTCCACTCTCAAATCGCATAGGCAAAAATCCTCCAAATTGGCGCATCTTCGAGCCCTTCTGCACCAAATCGTTCGAGGGTAGACTGGATGAGTTGAACAAGAGTTGTATGTGTGCTATTTCGTCTCAGACGTCGCAGTATTCGGTCCTCCATCTCCCACTCTCTCTCAACTTGACCTCTTCCACTCTCAAATCGCATAGGCAAAAATCCTCCAAATTGGCGCATCTTCGAGCCCTTCTGCACCAAATCGTTCGAGGGTAGACTGGATGAGTTGAACAAGAGTTGTATGTGTGCTATTTCGTCTCAGACGTCGCAGTATTCGGTCCTCCATCTCCCACTCTCTCTCAACTTGACCTCTTCCACTCTCAAATCGCATAGGCAAAAATCCTCCAAATTGGCGCATCTTCGAGCCCTTCTGCACCAAATCGTTCGAGGGTAGACTGGATGAGTTGAACAAGAGTTGTATGTGTGCTATTTCGTCTCAGACGTCGCAGTATTCGGTCCTCCATCTCCCACTCTCTCTCAACTTGACCTCTTCCACTCTCAAATCGCATAGGCAAAAATCCTCCAAATTGGCGCATCTTCGAGCCCTTCTGCACCAAATCGTTCGAGGGTAGACTGGATGAGTTGAACAAGAGTTGTATGTGTGCTATTTCGTCTCAGACGTCGCAGTATTCGGTCCTCCATCTCCCACTCTCTCTCAACTTGACCTCTTCCACTCTCAAATCGCATAGGCAAAAATCCTCCAAATTGGCGCATCTTCGAGCCCTTCTGCACCAAATCGTTCGAGGGTAGACTGGATGAGTTGAACAAGAGTTGTATGTGTGCTATTTCGTCTCAGACGTCGCAGTATTCGGTCCTCCATCTCCCACTCTCTCTCAACTTGACCTCTTCCACTCTCAAATCGCATAGGCAAAAATCCTCCAAATTGGCGCATCTTCGAGCCCTTCTGCACCAAATCGTTCGAGGGTAGACTGGATGAGTTGAACAAGAGTTGTATGTGTGCTATTTCGTCTCAGACGTCGCAGTATTCGGTCCTCCATCTCCCACTCTCTCTCAACTTGACCTCTTCCACTCTCAAATCGCATAGGCAAAAATCCTCCAAATTGGCGCATCTTCGAGCCCTTCTGCACCAAATCGTTCGAGGGTAGACTGGATGAGTTGAACAAGAGTTGTATGTGTGCTATTTCGTCTCAGACGTCGCAGTATTCGGTCCTCCATCTCCCACTCTCTCTCAACTTGACCTCTTCCACTCTCAAATCGCATAGGCAAAAATCCTCCAAATTGGCGCATCTTCGAGCCCTTCTGCACCAAATCGTTCGAGGGTAGACTGGATGAGTTGAACAAGAGTTGTATGTGTGCTATTTCGTCTCAGACGTCGCAGTATTCGGTCCTCCATCTCCCACTCTCTCTCAACTTGACCTCTTCCACTCTCAAATCGCATAGGCAAAAATCCTCCAAATTGGCGCATCTTCGAGCCCTTCTGCACCAAATCGTTCGAGGGTAGACTGGATGAGTTGAACAAGAGTTGTATGTGTGCTATTTCGTCTCAGACGTCGCAGTATTCGGTCCTCCATCTCCCACTCTATCTCAACTTGACCTCTTCCACTCTCAAATCGCATAGGCAAAAATCCTCCAAATTGGCGCATCTTCGAGCCCTTCTGCACCAAATCGTTCGAGGGTAGACTGGATGAGTTGAACAAGAGTTGTATGTGTGCTATTTCGTCTCAGACGTCGCAGTATTCGGTCCTCCATCTCCCACTCTCTCTCAACTTGACCTCTTCCACTCTCAAATCGCATAGGCAAAAATCCTCCAAATTGGCGCATCTTCGAGCCCTTCTGCACCAAATCGTTCGAGGGTAGACTGGATGAGTTGAACAAGAGTTGTATGTGTGCTATTTCGTCTCAGACGTCGCAGTATTCGGTCCTCCATCTCCCACTCTCTCTCAACTTGACCTCTTCCACTCTCAAATCGCATAGGCAAAAATCCTCCAAATTGGCGCATCTTCGAGCCCTTCTGCACCAAATCGTTCGAGGGTAGACTGGATGAGTTGAACAAGAGTTGTATGTGTGCTATTTCGTCTCAGACGTCGCAGTATTCGGTCCTCCATCTCCCACTCTCTCTCAACTTGACCTCTTCCACTCTCAAATCGCATAGGCAAAAATCCTCCAAATTGGCGCATCTTCGAGCCCTTCTGCACCAAATCGTTCGAGGTAGACTGGATGAGTTGAACAAGAGTTGTATGTGTGCTATTTCGTCTCAGACGTCGCAGTATTCGGTCCTCCATCTCCCACTCTCTCTCAACTTGACCTCTTCCACTCTCAAATCGCATAGGCAAAAATCCTCCAAATTGGCGCATCTTCGAGCCCTTCTGCACCAAATCGTTCGAGGGTAGACTGGATGAGTTGAACAAGAGTTGTATGTGTGCTATTTCGTCTCAGACGTCGCAGTATTCGGTCCTCCATCTCCCACTCTCTCTCAACTTGACCTCTTCCACTCTCAAATCGCATAGGCAAAAATCCTCCAAATTGGCGCATCTTCGAGCCCTTCTGCACCAAATCGTTCGAGGGTAGACTGGATGAGTTGAACAAGAGTTGTATGTGTGCTATTTCGTCTCAGACGTCGCAGTATTCGGTCCTCCATCTCCCACTCTCTCTCAACTTGACCTCTTCCACTCTCAAATCGCATAGGCAAAAATCCTCCAAATTGGCGCATCTTCGAGCCCTTCTGCACCAAATCGTTCGAGGGTAGACTGGATGAGTTGAACAAGAGTTGTATGTGTGCTATTTCGTCTCAGACGTCGCAGTATTCGGTCCTCCATCTCCCACTCTCTCTCAACTTGACCTCTTCCACTCTCAAATCGCATAGGCAAAAATCCTCCAAATTGGCGCATCTTCGAGCCCTTCTGCACCAAATCGTTCGAGGGTAGACTGGATGAGTTGAACAAGAGTTGTATGTGTGCTATTTCGTCTCAGACGTCGCAGTATTCGGTCCTCCATCTCCCACTCTCTCTCAACTTGACCTCTTCCACTCTCAAATCGCATAGGCAAAAATCCTCCAAATTGGCGCATCTTCCCCTTCTGCACCAAATCGTTCGAGGGTAGACTGGATGAGTTGAACAAGAGTTGTATGTGTGCTATTTCGTCTCAGACGTCGCAGTATTCGGTCCTCCATCTCCCACTCTCTCTCAACTTGACCTCTTCCACTCTCAAATCGCATAGGCAAAAATCCTCCAAATTGGCGCATCTTCGAGCCCTTCTGCACCAAATCGTTCGAGGGTAGACTGGATGAGTTGAACAAGAGTTGTATGTGTGCTATTTCGTCTCAGACGTCGCAGTATTCGGTCCTCCATCTCCCACTCTCTCTCAACTTGACCTCTTCCACTCTCAAATCGCATAGGCAAAAATCCTCCAAATTGGCGCATCTTCGAGCCCTTCTGCACCAAATCGTTCGAGGGTAGACTGGATGAGTTGAACAAGAGTTGTATGTGTGCTATTTCGTCTCAGACGTCGCAGTATTCGGTCCTCCATCTCCCACTCTCTCTCAACTTGACCTCTTCCACTCTCAAATCGCATAGGCAAAAATCCTCCAAATTGGCGCATCTTCGAGCCCTTCTGCACCAAATCGTTCGAGGGTAGACTGGATGAGTTGAACAAGAGTTGTATGTGTGCTATTTCGTCTCAGACGTCGCAGTATTCGGTCCTCCATCTCCCACTCTCTCTCAACTTGACCTCTTCCACTCTCAAATCGCATAGGCAAAAATCCTCCAAATTGGCGCATCTTCGAGCCCTTCTGCACCAAATCGTTCGAGGGTAGACTGGATGAGTTGAACAAGAGTTGTATGTGTGCTATTTCGTCTCAGACGTCGCAGTATTCGGTCCTCCATCTCCCACTCTCTCTCAACTTGACCTCTTCCACTCTCAAATCGCATAGGCAAAAATCCTCCAAATTGGCGCATCTTCGAGCCCTTCTGCACCAAATCGTTCGAGGGTAGACTGGATGAGTTGAACAAGAGTTGTATGTGTGCTATTTCGTCTCAGACGTCGCAGTATTCGGTCCTCCATCTCCCACTCTCTCTCAACTTGACCTCTTCCACTCTCAAATCGCATAGGCAAAAATCCTCCAAATTGGCGCATCTTCCATCCCTTCTGCACCAAATCGTTCGAGGGTAGACTGGATGAGTTGAACAAGAGTTGTATGTGTGCTATTTCGTCTCAGACGTCGCAGTATTCGGTCCTCCATCTCCCACTCTCTCTCAACTTGACCTCTTCCACTCTCAAATCGCATTGGCAAAAATCCTCCAAATTGGCGCATCTTCGAGCCCTTCTGCACCAAATCGTTCGAGGGTAGACTGGATGAGTTGAACAAGAGTTGTATGTGTGCTATTTCGTCTCAGACGTCGCAGTATTCGGTCCTCCATCTCCCACTCTCTCTCAACTTGACCTCTTCCACTCTCAAATCGCATAGGCAAAAATCCTCCAAATTGGCGCATCTTCGAGCCCTTCTGCACCAAATCGTTCGAGGGTAGACTGGATGAGTTGAACAAGAGTTGTATGTGTGCTATTTCGTCTCAGACGTCGCAGTATTCGGTCCTCCATCTCCCACTCTCTCTCAACTTGACCTCTTCCACTCTCAAATCGCATAGGCAAAAATCCTCCAAATTGGCGCATCTTCGAGCCCTTCTGCACCAAATCGTTCGAGGGTAGACTGGATGAGTTGAACAAGAGTTGTATGTGTGCTATTTCGTCTCAGACGTCGCAGTATTCGGTCCTCCATCTCCCACTCTCTCTCAACTTGACCTCTTCCACTCTCAAATCGCATAGGCAAAAATCCTCCAAATTGGCGCATCTTCGAGCCCTTCTGCACCAAATCGTTCGAGGGTAGACTGGATGAGTTGAACAAGAGTTGTATGTGTGCTATTTCGTCTCAGACGTCGCAGTATTCGGTCCTCCATCTCCCACTCTCTCTCAACTTGACCTCTTCCACTCTCAAATCGCATTGGCAAAAATCCTCCAAATTGGCGCATCTTCGATCCCTTCTGCACCAAATCGTTCGAGGGTAGACTGGATGAGTTGAACAAGAGTTGTATGTGTGCTATTTCGTCTCAGACGTCGCAGTATTCGGTCCTCCATCTCCCACTCTCTCTCAACTTGACCTCTTCCACTCTCAAATCGCATTGGCAAAAATCCTCCAAATTGGCGCATCTTCGAGCCCTTCTGCACCAAATCGTTCGAGGGTAGACTGGATGAGTTGAACAAGAGTTGTATGTGTGCTATTTCGTCTCAGACGTCGCAGTATTCGGTCCTCCATCTCCCACTCTCTCTCAACTTGACCTCTTCCACTCTCAAATCGCATAGGCAAAAATCCTCCAAATTGGCGCATCTTCGAGCCCTTCTGCACCAAATCGTTCGAGGGTAGACTGGATGAGTTGAACAAGAGTTGTATGTGTGCTATTTCGTCTCAGACGTCGCAGTATTCGGTCCTCCATCTCCCACTCTCTCTCAACTTGACCTCTTCCACTCTCAAATCGCATTGGCAAAAATCCTCCAAATTGGCGCATCTTCCAGCCCTTCTGCACCAAATCGTTCGAGGGTAGACTGGATGAGTTGAACAAGAGTTGTATGTGTGCTATTTCGTCTCAGACGTCGCAGTATTCGGTCCTCCATCTCCCACTCTCTCTCAACTTGACCTCTTCCACTCTCAAATCGCATAGGCAAAAATCCTCCAAATTGGCGCATCTTCGAGCCCTTCTGCACCAAATCGTTCGAGGTAGACTGGATGAGTTGAACAAGAGTTGTATGTGTGCTATTTCGTCTCAGACGTCGCAGTATTCGGTCCTCCATCTCCCACTCTCTCTCAACTTGACCTCTTCCACTCTCAAATCGCATAGGCAAAAATCCTCCAAATTGGCGCATCTTCGAGCCCTTCTGCACCAAATCGTTCGAGGGTAGACTGGATGAGTTGAACAAGAGTTGTATGTGTGCTATTTCGTCTCAGACGTCGCAGTATTCGGTCCTCCATCTCCCACTCTCTCTCAACTTGACCTCTTCCACTCTCAAATCGCATAGGCAAAAATCCTCCAAATTGGCGCATCTTCGAGCCCTTCTGCACCAAATCGTTCGAGGGTAGACTGGATGAGTTGAACAAGAGTTGTATGTGTGCTATTTCGTCTCAGACGTCGCAGTATTCGGTCCTCCATCTCCCACTCTCTCAACTTGACCTCTTCCACTCTCAAATCGCATAGGCAAAAATCCTCCAAATTGCGCATCTTCGAGCCCTTCTGCACCAAATCGTTCGAGGGTAGACTGGATGAGTTGAACAAGAGTTGTATGTGTGCTATTTCGTCTCAGACGTCGCAGTATTCGTCCTCCATCTCCCACTCTCTCAACTTGACCTCTTCCACTCTCAAATCGCATAGGCAAAAATCCTCCAAATTGGCGCATCTTCCATCCCTTCTGCACCAAATCGTTCGAGGGTAGACTGGATGAGTTGAACAAGAGTTGTATGTGTGCTATTTCGTCTCAGACGTCGCAGTATTTCCTCCATCTCCCACTCTCTCTCAACTTGACCTCTTCCACTCTCAAATCGCATAGGCAAAAATCCTCCAAATTGGCGCATCTTCGAGCCCTTCTGCACCAAATCGTTCGAGGGTAGACTGGATGAGTTGAACAAGAGTTGTATGTGTGCTATTTCGTCTCAGACGTCGCAGTATTCGGTCCTCCATCTCCCACTCTATCTCAACTTGACCTCTTCCACTCTCAAATCGCATAGGCAAAAATCCTCCAAATTGGCGCATCTTCGAGCCCTTCTGCACCAAATCGTTCGAGGGTAGACTGGATGAGTTGAACAAGAGTTGTATGTGTGCTATTTCGTCTCAGACGTCGCAGTATTCGGTCCTCCATCTCCCACTCTATCTCAACTTGACCTCTTCCACTCTCAAATCGCATAGGCAAAAATCCTCCAAATTGGCGCATCTTCGAGCCCTTCTGCACCAAATCGCGAGGGTAGACTGGATGAGTTGAACAAGAGTTGTATGTGTGCTATTTCGTCTCAGACGTCGCAGTATTCGGTCCTCCATCTCCCACTCTCTCTCAACTTGACCTCTTCCACTCTCAAATCGCATAGGCAAAAATCCTCCAAAATTGGCGCATCTTTCGACCCTTCTGCACCAAAATCGTTCGAGGGTAGACTGGATGAGTTGAACAAGAGTTGTATGTGTGCTATTTCGTCTCAGACGTCGCAGTATTCGGTCCTCCATCTCCCAATCTCTCTCAACTTGACCTCTTCCACTCTCAAATCGCATTGGCAAAAATCCTCCAAATTGGCGCATCTTCCGAGCCCTTCTGCACCAAATCGTTCGAGGGTAGACTGGATGAGTTGAACAAGAAGTTGTATGTGTGCTATTTCGTCTCAGACGTTTTCGCAGTATTCGGTCCTCCACTCCCACTCTCTCTCAACTTGACCTCTTCCACTCTCAAATCGCATTGGCAAAAATCCTCCAAATTGGCGCATCTTCGAGCCCTTCTGCACAAATCGTTCGAGGGTAGACTGGATGAGTTGAAAAGAGTTGTATGTGTGCTATTTCGTCTCAGACGTCGCAGTATTCGGTCCTCCATCTCCCACTCTATCTCAACTTGACCTCTTCCACTCTCAAATCGCATAGGCAAAAATCCTCCAAATTGGCGCATCTTCCATCCCTTCTGCACCAAAATCGTTCGAGGGTAGACTGGATGAAACGTTGAACAAGAGTTGTATGTGTGCTATTTCGTCTCAGACTGTCGCAGTATTTCGGTCCTCCATCTCCCACTCTATCTCAACTTGACCTCTTCCACTCTCAAATCGCATAGGCAAAAATCCTCCAAATTGGCGCATCTTCCATCCCTTCTGCCACCAAATCGTTCGAGGTAGACTGGATGAGTTGAAACAAGAGTTGTATGTGTGCTATTTCGTCTCAGACGTCGCAGTATTCGGTCCTCCATCTCCCACTCTCTCTCAACTTGACCTCTTCCACTCTCAAATCGCATAGGCAAAAATCCTCCAAATTGGCGCATCTTCGAGCAGCCCTTCTGCACCAAATCGTTCGAGGGTAGACTGGATGAGTTGAACAAGAGTTGTATGGTGCTATTTCGTCTCAGACGTCGCAGTATTCGGTCCTCCATCTCCCACTCTCTCTCAACTTCAATGACCTCTTCCACTCTCAAATTGCATAGGCAAAAATCCTCCAATTGGCGCATCTTCGAGCCTTCTGCACCAAATCGTTCGAGGGTAGACTGGATGAGTGAACAGATTGTATGTGTGCTATTTCGTCTCAGAGTCGCAGTATTCGGTCCTCCATCTCCCACTCTATCTCAACTTGACCTCTTCCACTCTCAAATCGCATAGGCAAAAATCCTCCAAATTGGCGCAATCTTCCAGCCCTTCTGCACAAATCGTTCGAGGTAGACTGGATGAGTTGAACAAGAGTTGTATGTGTGCTATTTCGTCTCAGACGTCGCAGTAATTCGGTCCTCCATCTCCCACTCTATCTCAACTTGACCTCTTCCACTCTCAAATCGCATAGGCAGAAATCCTCCAAATTGGCGCATCTTCGCCATCCCTTCTGCACCAAATCGTTCGAGGGTAGACTGGATGAGTTTGAACAAGAGTTTGTATGTGTGCTATTTCGTCCTCAGAAGTCGCAGTATTCGGTCCTCTTTCCCACCCTATCTCACATTGTCGCTCTCTCTCAACTTGACCTCTTCCACTCTCAAAATCGATTCAAAAACCTCGCAAATTGTCTTCGAGCACCTTCTGCAAACCAAATCGTTCGAGGTAGACTGGATGAGTTGAAAAGGAGTTGTATGTGTGCTACTTTTCAACCGCATATTCTATCTCACTCTCTCCTCACTTGACTCTTCCACTCTTCAATCGCATTATGCAAAAATAACCTCCAAATTTGCCGCATCTTCGAGGCCTCTTCTGCACTCGTTCGATGGGTAGAGCTTGCATTAACAACGCGTTGTATGTGCTATTCGTCTCCGACGTCGCAAGTATTCGGTTAGCGGGCGGCGCTCCATCTCCCACCTCTATCTCACTTGACCTCTTCCACTCTAAATCGCAATAGACCAAAAATCCTCCAAATTGGGCGCATCTTCAGCCATTTGGTGCTGCAGATCGTTCGAGGCAGACTGGGAATGAGTTGCCGAACAAGACGTTCACGTATGTTCTATTTCGTCTGCATACCGTCGCAGTACGGTCCTTCCAGTCTCCCACGTCTCTCTCAACTTGACCCTCTCCACTTCTGCCAAATCGCATAGGCAAAATATCCTCCAAATGTGGGCCGGCATCTTCCAGGACCTTCTGCATGAGATCTGTCGATAGAAAGCTTGATGAGCCGAACAGAGGTTTACGTTTTACATTTCGACTCCCCAAGTGGTAGTACTGCGGCGCTCCAACTTCCTACCCTTTCTCACATTGGACTCCCAGCCCAATGGGAATAGACAAAAACTTCATTTTTCCCACAGCCATAGCCCCAAAATGTGCGTTCTTCGGCCTCTTCGTTAAGGAAGTAGACTGAGCGGGGATAACAAGCGTTGCCAGTAGTCTCTGTTTCGACGCGCAAATGGTATTTCGGCGCTCAATTCCCACGTCTATCTCAATCTTGACCTCTTCTCCAAACTTTCATCTTGCATTTAGGACAAAATACTCTCCAATTGCGATCTCGATGTCCCATTGTGCATCAGATTGTTTCGAAGGCAGCGGGATGAGCAGAACAAATGCGTTTGCACCGTGTTCTGTTTCGTCCCTCAGAAACTACTCTTCGCAAGATGTAGTGCGGCTTCCTTCCAGCTCCCACCTATCCTCACATTTGACCTCTCCACGCCCCAATTTGCAAAGCGCACTAGCCAAAATACTCAAATTGCGCCCAACGCGCCGATTCTTCCAGCCCATTGTGCATGAGATTGTTCGAAGGCAGCGGGGATGAGCCGAACAAGCGTTGCACGTGTTCGGTTTCGACTCGCAAGTGGTAGTAGGCGGCGCTCAATCTCCCACCCTATCTCACATTGACCTCTCCACTGCCCAATTGCATAGACAAAATACTTCAAATTGGCGCATCTTCCAGCCCATTGTGCATGAGATCGTTCGAAGGCAGCGGGGATGAGCCGAACAAGCGTTGCACGTGTTCTGTTTCGACTCGCAAGTGGTAGTGACGGCGGCGCACCTCAAATCCCGCACACGCTATTCGTGTCTATCCTCACCATTGACCTCTCCACTGCCGCAATTGCATAGACAAATAACTTAACTTTAAATTGGCACAGCTACTTCCAAGCACAATTCTTCTGATTGAGATCGTTCGAAAGAGCAGAGGGGATGAGCCGAACAAAAAGAGAGAGATTTTGAAGGGCCTGATGGAGGCCGGCCGGAACCACTACCTGTTAGACGTTGCGAGTCGAAAATGGATACACCCCTGTGCAAAACGCTTAGTTCGGGTCATCAATACCGCTGCCTTCGAGACAGATCTCAATTCATCAGAATGTAGCTTGGGCACACGGGAGCTAGGCGGTCGAGTCTCAATGATAAGTCTGTTATGATCTGGATGCATGAGATTTATCGGGCCGTCAGGGTTGGAACGTGAGATAGTTGTGTATAGGAGAGCATTGGGGAAAGCGTCGGCGTAGTGGGACACTAGGGTGAGTTCGAGAAAGTGGAGCACACGCTCGAGGGATACGGCATAATGCTCATCGACTCCCCAGCCGCGTCGGCCCTCCCGCAACCAACCTCTCCGCCACTGCAGGAACTCGTCGCGCTGCAAGATGCGCGCCAATTTGGAAAGTATCTCCTTGCCTCACTATCCCCGCAATTGGCATGAGGGAGGTCATATGTGCCAGCACTACGGCCGCGCCTGGGCAGCCACTCGAGCCCCGCGCCCACCCGCAAGTACTCCCCGGGCTCGCGGGTAACTTGGTGAGCGTCGGGGAGATGGGAGCGAACGTGGGCAACGGGGCGTATTGGGTGCGTAGGGGAATCTCAGTTAGGCCCCAGCTGCCTTCCAGGATAGGCCGATCTGGAGGCAGGATGGGCTGGATACCATTTTGTCAGCATTTCTGGGACAGCGTAGGGCTCTCGGGTGTTTGGTCATATATGGAGGCAATGGTGCTAGCTGGGACGAAGATGGTCCAATGTGGCGGATGATTAGAGGTGGGAAGAGGTATGTCTGCGAAGCGGGGTGTGCCTGGGGTAGAACTCGAGCCTCCCGCCTGGGGCTATGGATTAACGGGACCGGCGGGGCAGGACTGCGTTTTGAGTCGAAATCCTGAACCGACGGGGAGTCGTGCAGAGCGCTTATTCTTCGGCTCAGTACCCCGTCGTGCTTTCGAAGATTCCTTCAATGTCAGAAGTGTGCGGGAAGCACTCGCCGCCAATTTGAAGTATTGTTGTCCTATGTGCATTGGCGGCAGTGGAGAGGTCATGTGAGATAAGGCGAGGGAGATTCGAGCGCCGCGTAATGCACTTGTGAGTCGAAATGGGAACACAGTGCAAAACGCTTGTTCGGCTCATCCCCGCTGTGCCTTTCGGTAAAGGAACGTCTCAATCACGAATGTGCTCGGAAGGATGCGCCAATTTAGGATGCGGTAAGTATTTTGTCTATGTAAGTTGGCGCTCCAGTTTTGGAGAGGTCAATCGTAGGATAGGGTGGGGAGATGTGAGCAGCCGCTACATGACCACTTGCGTTAGTCGGAAAATGGATACAACGTGCAACGCTTGTTCTGCTCAATGTCCCCCGGCGCTGACGTTCCGGACGTCTCGCATGCTTCCTGATGGCACAATGGGCTTGGAAAGATGCGCGCACATTTGAAGTATTTTGTCTATGCAATTGGGAAGTCTGCAGAGGGTCAATGTGGAGTATTAAGGGGTGGGGAGATTGATGCGCAAGCCTACTCACGCAGTGACTGCATTTGCGAGTCGCGAAAACTGGAGTACGACGGTGGCACAGCGGCTATGGTGTTCGGTGGGGTGGGGCGCCTCTATGCCCCGGTTGCTGCTCATTCTACGATCTCATACGCATAGCACAGATGGGAATGGCTGGGGAAAGATGCGTGTAGGGGCCAATTTGAAGTATTTGTTTTGTCTATGCGATTTGGGCAGTTAGAGGCAATGTGTGAGAAATATGGGGTATGGAGATTGAGCGCCCGGCCTACTGAGACGCGACATTGCGAGTCCGGGAAATGGAACGACGTGCGAACGGCTGAAGTTGCATGGGGGAGTACGTAGTCTATGCCAGTGTGACAGTCTGAAAACATGGCAGTTGACGGCTCGACCTAGCGGTCAATAGGGATCTGCGACTGAGACGTGACTAAGTATATGCTGGTCTGGCAGATGGCTGTCAGCCTGTGCACCAGATGGGCGTGCCGTGTAGAGATGTGCGCGTTGGCATGCATACCTTTGGAAAGAAGGAATTACATTGAGACAAGCCTTGGTGGCGTAGATGGCGAGATGGCGACTTATAAGACTAAAGGATGATGGTGGGCGAATTACGTAAGTGTAGATAGGGGTAGGTGGGGGAGATGATGAGCCCGCGCGCGTACTACGAGGACGTGCTGTGAAGTACGCCGAATTAAACAGTAA
>QEYB01000322.1:0-32077 GCA_017562135.1 Dipylidium caninum | reverse complement strand
CGGATCGCTCCGCGCCAGCACCCTACTCTGAGAAATCTTGAACAAGAGTAGACCATTAGAATCCGGCACAGAGTGCGCGCTTCTCACGCCGCCGGCATTCGCAGAGGTGTGATACCAACGCAGTCCTCGCGAACAACACATCGACCCACACAGCTATTGGTCTAAGCTTATATCGCAAGAAGTGAGGGAACGCGGGATCTCTACACATTAAGGCACAAAAGTAGGTTAGAGAATCTCATCCCTTCAAACCTATAAGTATGTTCCCTAAGAGTATTTTGATTGCGTTGTATGAGCCCTGATCGGTAGCTGGCTACGAGCGGAAGAGCCAAGAGCAATCATTGCTTTGAGAAACCAAACTACGAGGACCACATGGCCATAATTGGCGGCATTAGCATCTCGCACCTCTCTCTCCCTCTGCAGTCCATTACCCACGATACAGATCCTCGGGAAGACCCAATTCAATTACTGCGCAGAACATACCTCCCTTCGAGCAAATCTGTCACAAGATAATTTCGTAACAGACAGTAAATGAACTAGGCGCACGTACCTCGCTGCTGCCCCCCCGAATATTCGCATACTTCGTTCGCAGACATTCGTACCCAAAATAGGTCAAACTGGCAAGCTCCCATTCGGCACAGGCAGCAATCTACTAGAGTCGATTGCCCCATTGAATTTAACTCACAGTCTAGCCATGCAACTGAAGACGATGCGTTTACTACAGCGACGGAACGCCGTAACGGGACCAGCTAGAGCATACGGGTAGCAAAGCTGAGCATACCTTGACTTGATAACGAAAGTTATCTATGCTAGAGAGCGACATGTAACGAGCATCGAACGGCACACAGCCCTCAATACAGCTCCGTTGTATGTCTTGCGTAGGGCCCACTCGCATCCTAAACAATTACAACTGCCTTCCTGACTTGAGATAGATAACAATGCCCCCCTTTCTCAGCCAGCGAGTCCCCCAGGTCAAATGCGTTATGAAATCATACGGTAAAAATGCTTGTCGGAACGAGCTCTTGCACATTTAGTGATACAAGCTATGCAAGAGACGTTTTTGAGATGTCTTACTCTTTCAAAAAAAGAGCAAGAAATATACCCCTTTTACATATGGAGGGTAGACGCGTTATTCTACCACAGAAACCACGTTTCCTCATGCGCCCGACTTGAAACCTATTCTCGAGCCAGGGCTTAATCAGCCTTATTTGGACAGTCCACGTTGAACGAGTATTTACGGAAATCGGCAACCAAACAACTATTCAAGCTTCTACTTTTAAGCAAGCAGATTGCGCACCAACGCCTTTCTATCCAATTACAGTCAGTAGAGGACGGTGGCAACTAGAGAACGATGACAATAGAATCTTAGCTACCCTAGTCTTTAGTGACAGGAGTTCGAATTGAGACACTGTAGATCGCATGCATACCAGTGCTATAGTACCACGACTTTTTTAATACTACACGAGAACGATCTTGGATTGGCCATAATTATTCCAAAGCAATCCTAGCGAGTAATTGCCCATCCACAAGCCCACCTATTTTGAAAATACGGGAAAACCCCACAACTTAATAGCATACGAGAGAGCGTAGGTAGATTCACGCCTAAACGACCAAATATTGGTGGAAGAAACTCACAGTGTTTAAGAGGATTCTAACAGCGACCTAAATGGACATTTATGACGCCAAGTGGCCTCCGTACCAGATAGGGAAGGCAGCATTTAAGAACATTCGTTCGTCGAAGCCGTTCGATACTGATACTGGGCGTCGTTAAAACGGCTTCGAGGACACTCAACGACTCCTCGCTCCATCAATGCTAACCGCTGCTCGTTGTAGTTCGTTTGGTCATCTGGTCAAAGAAAAGTCCATTTATAGAGAGTTAATATTCTACGTACAAAGTAGTAAATATGACAGTAAATTCAATTCACGGACCGATCTAATTCGACCTGGGACAACGCAGACATCTTCATTCAGGGCAAGTGATGGTCCAATTGGCGAGATTTCGCCTTGGGAGACGTGAGACGTTCGGCGGGAAGGGAAAGCAGTTTCTTCTCTAGCTTTGAGATAACTGTGACTTGACATCAAAGTCTCCTCTGCGACTTTTGGACAAGGTTCGTTGAAGCCATTCGAAAATCTTGAGTAGCTCTTGACAAGCGCTAGTGGTCGCCACCTTTGTCTATAGCTGGGAAACTGGTCTAAATTTCAGATGACAGTTGCAAATAAAATACTTGATTAGAAGTGCCCCGAGTATACTGTAGTTAGGAAACCCACTGCAGACAAAAAGAGTCCTTTTGAGAGAAGGGGAACTGAAAGTATATCCATCAATAGAAAACCACCATTGACTCCTGTTAGACCAGGACTCCACGAGCTCGATTTCAACTGCATCAGGAGGTTTCTATCAAAGTTCAAGCTGTCAAAACAGTGGCTTCTCAGGCGGCAATTTCTCCTTCTGAAAATCGAGAAGTTGTTCTGAGCACTGATTAGATGGTTGTCAGCAACATTCTTGAACATTTCGGTGAGTTAACCTCCACCCTGCCGTTGATGATGTCGGAGAGATAGGCATTCACCTACAATTTCGATTATGCCATTGAACAAATTTCGAAAAGACGGGGACAAGTGGAGCTTAGTTCCCCCAAAATAAAAAGTGCGAAAGTCTAGACTTTTGCCTATTAAATTGGACTGAAACTCGGTTTTAGGGAAAAAAGGTAAACGGTGAGCGTATATAACCACCGGTCATCCTAAATATTGATTACGTACAACATACAGGCAAGGATGTTGGTGGTTAAGGTATCTAATCACTATTACCTACGAAGAACTTACTTGAAGTCGGTGACCCAAACTAGAGGTGGTAGGGGAACAGACCGGAGATGAACCTCTGAATTAGAGTAAAATCCAGAAATGGTGAAATCTTGGAGAGATGAAAACAGAAAATAGGTGCTCAAGGCTTCCAACTTACGAGTTGTAGTCATGTCCTACAAGGAAAAGAAGTCTAGGTAAGGTAATCTCGTTCTGATAAAGCAGAGCAGCAGCTTTCAAATAGTCCTGAAAAAATACATAACTACGTGGTAAAAATAACAAGTACGTGCCAATTATGAAGGAAAGGTCGGAGGCACGAAAAGTCTCCAGATCCAATGCCAGGTCAATGGGTTTCTTGCACTTCTGGCAATTATACTGTCCGACAGGTGTTGATGTCTCACAGTCCCCCTAGACTTTTGACATACACCATGATACATCAAATATAACTCCAATTACAAACCGATAAATCAAATAAATTTAATCATTCTACAATGAGGATTCGGAGGAAAATGCTAGCTACATTTACACATAACCAGGAAGAGGTAGTATACACAGCAGAACATCCGACACAAATAGCATCATTCAAGAACGAATAAACATCAAATGAAGGAATAACAGTTTATTGACACAAATTAAATATATTCACAAGCAACACTATTCATAGAAGACTGGGAGAAATGGATATTCGGGTGTTAACAGTGGTGGCTTGTATAAACGGCGTTGGTAAATCGCTAGTAATAGTCTCGGCGGGGATTGTTCTAAAAATACGCGAAAATAGGGAGAGTGAACTCAAAACCAGCAATTCACTTGACATTAGTCCACTAAACAGATACTTCACTCTTCCACTGTCATGAATTTAAGCAAGAGGGTAAATACCGTAGATTTTGCCTACCAGAGGATTGGGACGGAATCGGTAGGCAGCATCATCCGCTTCGATAGGCTTCAAACTCATCATCGTCCACAGTTAACTTGGATGACCTCTCGACTCCCTGACCTACACCTTCCACGTGGACATTACCCCTTGCAGATGTTTGAAGAGGGATTAGAGTAAACTCAATCACTTTGAAACATATTATATTCAAGGAAGAAATTGGTATCTCAGAATTGGTCAAAAACCGACCCAATATTAATAGTTAAAAAAAAGAGAACCGAGAAGTAGACGATTGTCATACTACCAAACAGCTATAGCGCAGTTCCTGTGAAAAAGCTCTCTAACATACAATATTTAATGTTTTTGTACGTCAAGCACCCACCTTTTAACCAAAAAACAAGCTTAAATAAATAAAAATAAACGAAGAACCAACCGTAAAAACTCACTTCCCCAACAGGATCGGACGATCCCCTGTGCCGGTCTCCTTTGCTTGCCGTGCACAACAAGGCCTTGCCCCTCCTTCCATCCCATTTTTTCAAGCATTTGGAAACCAACGTTTTCGCATGTGAGTTTGAACTGTTTATACTCGCTGTAGTCAGGTTCGCGGCCTTCTTTGAGAGCCTGACAAAAGAGGTATAAGACATAATATCGAAGAATAAGATGAAAAGTTAAAAGTAGATGCTAGCTAACACGGTAAGTTTCCATAAAACGCTCCAGTTCATCTGGAGGCAAGAAGTCTCCAATGTGATGTTTCCCTTGTCCCATTTCAGTCAATTTTTCGGCCCAATCTAGAGCCAAAAGAATGTCAATCTAGTCCTCCAGTCAGTCTTAGAGAAGACCAAATGAGATGAACAAGTACCTCGAGTAGCTTCCATCTCCGCAGCTCTAAGTTTATGTTCCCATGTGCCACCATCACAGTCTTCATCTGAATCATATTCGTACTTAACCTCGACACCATCGACAACTTTCTTCGACTTTTTGGAGTAATTCACACCTTCAATAGAATCCATCAGTTGTTGTTCCTGTAACTTTAGCCGCTGCTGAGCCAAAATGAATTCATGCATGGCTTGGAGCTACACGAGAGAAAAGTAAGCAATGAAAAACTGGGTTTTAATCAAGTTGGCATTAAATAAAAAAAACCCACTTCCTTCTGATACTGAATCTGTTTAAGTTGCTCATCACTAAGAACAGGACTGCCAATAAGTTGCCGAGAAAAACTAGGGCAAACCGATTGGGGAGCTTTAGTGCCTATAAGAAGCAAATACATTTGTATCAAAAAAGTGTGATGTTCATAAAATCATATTTGTATAGTGAACGAGGTTATCAAAACTTCACCAGCTCAAAAGTACGAAATTCAGACTCAGGGTAGTAATAAGTACAGAAGGTAGAAAACTCGCTTAAGAACCAGAGTGATGGGACGTCAAATCAGACATTGTACAAAAGTATGTTTTTTAATAAATCATGAAATGATATATTTTGATGAGAATGGATTTGTGACTCAATTACTGTGGAAAATTAAGAGCCACCTGAGTCAAAATATAACAATAAAGACCGAGGCATCACTAGTTGTTCCGGAAAACATGCTCCATCCCGAAAAAATAGTAATACAAGAGCAACAACCACCCAAAACATTTGCTGGAAATACAGAGGTCAAGGAAATCTATATTTCTGATAAACATGAGCCAAATTTTTCAGCAAAGATGGAATCCAACCGTACAAATAAATTCCAGTGTTAACACTAAACTCCAATCCGACTTAATGAAAAACGTTTTAAAACCGCACTAACTTTTGAAAGCTCGTTTGTTGCAAGTTTTTCGGCGATAAATCCAGGGATGGAAAGGCAGCCTCACTAGCACGAGCGAATGAAATCCGAAAGCACAACAGGTAGAGCGGTTTTGATAGATATATACGAAGAATGACCAGCAACGGCAGAAGCTAGGATCTCGCTGTGCGAAAGTTCAGATGAATTCTCAGACTTTACTGGGTAATCGGAATCCCACCTAGACTTTCTTTTCCGTGCTGGTGCCAAAACCTCAGACGAGCTGGATGCAGACGGCTCAGTCTTAGAGACATTTAAGTCGGCATCTTTAAAACTGAAGCAATTGAACTTTGGTAGTGGTTGTTCAGGAGGAAGTTGGATGTCAGACAGCTTATAATCCACTTTACTGGCTTCAATTTCTTCTAAAACGCACCGTGTTTACAAAAAACAGTACCATCAACTGAAGCCTTTGATTTTTTCATCAATTCTTCTTGCAGTCGTTTCTGAAAATATTTGTATTCGACCGAGTCGGGAACAGTTAAAAACCAATACCGCACACTGTCTTCAAATTTCGCAACTTCCAATTTTGCTAAGGATTGAGGTAAACCGACAAGACGCATGATCAAACTCTCGGCTGCAATGATCGCTTTTTGGTCTTCAGGAGGTAAGACTGGAAATACCACGATTAGACCAGGAGACAGCTTTTTCAAATAAAGCATCATTAAACAAGAAACCTCTACCTTTGGGTAGGATCGCATCTGAAGAAAATGGACTTCAAAAATAAAAAAAGTCAAACAACTTACGCGTCCACGATTGATGACGCATTTTTAATAGTCTAAAAATTCGACAGAGAATTATAACATACCGTGCTCGTTTTGGAGTCAGCATTTACGCCAATATTTGCAAGATCCTGTTCAGCTATAGCAGAGTTTAAGTTGGAATAGACTTACCTTGGAGCTGTTTAAAAATTTCCATAAAACTACCATCATTCTTGAAAGGAATGCGAGAAGCCATCCCAATGAAGAATTGATTTTACGAGCCCGTAGAACCACCCCATTATAACTCATCAGATAGCCCAGAATAAAAGCAAACTTTACAAGTATAATATTTATTCATTGTCTTCCTATGCTGTTGCCAACGTTACCGCAACAATTTAGTTTGTAAAAAAGTGGCTGGTATATGCAGACTCCCTTTTTTAATTTTCAACGTTCTGGGCTCCGTAAGCAATCATTTTCAAGCATTTTTAGTCTGTAACATTAAGTTTAATCCAGCAAGTTTTAAATGACAAACAATGAAAACAAAAACCACTTAAGTAAATGACGTCTTAGCCCCGTAAAGACCAGCGATATCACTTGGCAACTACGAAAATGATGAATGTTAATTATCTTCTTTATATCCTCCTATACCCCCGGTGAACCTGAACGTTACGGTCTTCTTCAGACACAAGGACTTTCGAAGAACACAACAATCGTTCTGTATCTAACTCCGTCGGCCATGTTACAAATAACTTGCATGTAATTAAAGGTATTTTCTTCTTTACTAAAGGGCAGCATTAAGTTTGAGTCTTTTACCGCACAAGTCTTAGAATTAATAGGTGGCGTAGGGGTAAATGAGGTTCCCAATTGGCTAACCGCTCGTCATTTGTGTAATATTAAAATCGTTTAAGTCTGAAATTTTGGGTTGTTTGGAAGTCAACAATATTTGGCTAAAATGTAATTAGAGGTAGGCGATAATGCGAATTTATTGCGACTGACAGTATTTGCGCCGCTGTTCAATGTGAATTTCAAGCGCTGCCAGTTCGCAAAATGAATTTTCTTCTCGCAGAGCTTAGTCATTCAGACAATTTGGGAAGTCGACAAAGAAATTCATCATATTTGATAAGATAGATGAATAAAATTGTGTTGGCCATCGTTAGCTACCATCAGAAGTATACTATAGAACTGGAACGTTTAACCTCTGGTCAGAACTATCACTTGAGTGTTAAATATGAGCGATTTTGAGTTATAAATTTAACTGACAGAGGATTAATTAATCGTACACCAGTGAAGTCTACAGATAAATAGTGTCGTTAGATACCAAAAGGAAACACAAAACAGCAGTTAACAATGAAATGAAGGCCGAAAAAGAAAGTGCTAGAGCTCGGTTACACCAGTTTTGTGTACATGTTGCTATGCACCCATGATAGAGCTCTTCTGAAAGGCGGAATTGTCCACAGTGTGTATTAATTCCTCCCAATTTTTGCATAGTGCATCCTCGAATGTATATTTGTTCTCCGTCGCGCAACCGCGTACCCTTGATTTTGACACAATATCGCGCATAGCTCAAGCCTTTATGGCCATATATGCCCTGGCGACACGGTGCTTCAACAAACGTAGAACCATGCATTGGATCCTGGCATTCGGGGTTGGTCCCATTTACCGAGACACATACGTAGCAAGCTAGAGCGGATGCTGCAAGAAAAGAGCAGGAGAATTTTAGAATTTCGCTAAATTTACTTCAACATGAAGTTGTGAAAATATTCGGAAGAATGCTAAACTAATACTCTTTATTGTGGGTTACCTAAAATTATATTGGAACTATACGGAACGAATGTTATGCACATAGTATTAATGAACGTTATTGGATGAGGTCTCAGCTGCTCTGACAGGAAGGCTCAAAAGTCGACTTTGTGAATGTGACCTTTAACAGCACATGAAACTTACATCCTTTCGTTTGTGGACATACAATCACGATTTTTGTAGTTTAACGTGATATAGGGTCCCCATGTAGTGACGAAATCGGAATTTTACAGGTTTTAAGGCTCATAACTGAATTGGACAGGATGCATACTAAGCGAGAAGCTGTAGAAAGATGCACGGAGAGACAAATTTTCTGTTTATAGTCAAAAAGTAAATTCATTTCTAGCACAGTGACATCGAACACTACATTGCGTACCATTGCGATTTTTGCACTTAAATTAAGTATTATGCTATGGGACATATTTATGAGAGAGCGATAATGAACACGAAAAACAATTATGGTATCGAAGTTAATATAAAGGCGTATGAAATATCGGATTTAAAGAACATACCCGTCTGTGGATACTTACATGTTCGGGGAAAAAAACCCACCATAATCACACAGACATTAAAGAAAATCATCGCGTAATTACCGGAGGTCCCTATTTGTTAGAATAAAGAATTCACGTTTTCTGTCAACGTTAAGCGCTCGTGACTGTGCCGCATCAAGGTGCAAAATCCAGGGTATTGTTTACTATATTCCCATATTAGATAGTTTTAGGCATGGTGTGAGAGCGAATTGGAAGTTTGTCGTTGAAAACATGTGCAGCTGATGTTATGAACGAGCGCGATTGCGGCGAAAATGTAATGCACGTTTTCATCAACTAAAGTTTGAGTCACGTAAAAGTAAGCCAACAATTTTATTAAAAAGAAGATTTAGTTAGCTTTACTATAGTGGACGTCTAAGACTTTAGCACTATGCAATGCGGAATTGCGCGCTGTAGAGGAATTTGTGTCTTAATAAGGTATGGTTTTGAAATGAATAAAGGTTATTAGTGATGACTTAGAATATAGAAGCTCAGATGTACCATGCCATATATTTTCCTGCACAGTTAGCTCCCTATTGTCTGGTATAAGGTGTTGCAAAATACATTTGTGTTGGTTACCTTTTTTCAAATAACTCTAAATACCTAAAATAAATTGTTATCCTGAAGGCAAGCTGCAGTTGTCTCCTATCCCGAACAACAACAGCTGATAGTATGGCGCTCATAAAATCGAAATAAAATCGTCAAATGAAAATGGAATTAGTAACAATTACAACTTTAGCTTTTTCGAATCTGCTCTGTGACTGGGCGATCAATGGCGGTAGTTTTCGTTTTCGTTGGCTTGTCCTAGCGTGTTTCTGGAATGGTTCTCTCGCTAGACCTTTTTCGCATAGACAGGGGGGGTAATCCTGATCTAATTAAGAGGAGTGAGTCAAATCGATACAAAGATCCTAACGTTGTGGATAAAATAATAGAGCTGGATGAACAATGGCGGAAAGGTACATCTGTTCTTTGCATCTTAACTATATCCCTTAGCACGTTCAACTTACGACCGCTTAAATCGTTCTAAAAATCTCTGTAGTAAAACTGTGGGAAGGAAGAAAAAGGTTGGTTTAGGTTGTACTTGATTATTCTGTAGGGTGCAGAACCACAGGGCGATGATTGTGAGCTTCCTAAAGAAATCCTGCAAAATTTGGTCGATCTTACGCAGCAGCAACTTGATGTACGCTTGTACTTTATTTTTTATTTTGTGCTTAGCTTTTGAATGTTAAACAGATTATATTGTTAACGTCCCATATCGATGAGTCGATAAAAAATCGTGTAAGTCTGTCTGTGGAATTGGAGAAGTCGAGAAATGATTTGCTTTACGAAGTGGGAAATATTATATATCATGAAGTGCCAATATCTGACAATGAGGTGACATATACTACTCCTTGATTAGTTCCATCAATAGGAAAACAACAAAGTTATTCGCACATATGGCGATTCGTCCATTACAAAACCCTATTCTCATATCGACTTGGTACAGATGGTAGACGGGTTTGATGGTGAGCGCGGAACTGCCATTTCGGGTAACCGGTGTTATTTTTTGAAGGTATTGACAATTTTGCCTGCTTTTTTTCCATAAACCCTTTTGTATTTTTCTCGATGTTTTTTTAGGGGCCCTTAGTTTTCCTGGAGCAGGCACTTATCAATTTTTCTCTAAGGTTGCTGTATGAACGCAAATACACTCTTTTGTATACGCCGTTCTTTATGCGTAAGGAAGTTATGCAAGAAGTTGCGCAATTGTCTCAATTCGATGAAGAGCTGTACAAAGTCACCGCCAAACAAGAAACCACTTGGGAATCATGTAAAAAGACTGAAGAAGTTAAATATCTTATTGCAACTTCGGAGCAACCGATAGCGGCTTATCATCGTGGCGAGTGGATGTCTCCCTCGATCCTCCCCATTAGATATGCTGGAATCTCCACTTGTTTTAGACAAGAAGTTGGAAGTCATGGTCGTGACACTCGTGGTATATTTCGTGTTCATCAATTTGAAAAAGTATATCCAATATAAGAATCTTATTAATCACTTTTTTGTCAATTTGATTTCACTCTAAGTTATTCTTTGTTTTTAATGACTATTGTTAGGTGGAACAATTCTGCATTACATCACCACACGACAATGCCTCTTGGGATATGTTCGACGAAATGATATCTACTTCGGAGCTTCTTTATAAGGTGTGTTATTTTGGAAGTCATTTTGATGATGCCGTATACAGGGCGGTGAACCGTGGCTTATTGAATCCCTTTTCGTTGGTACATATACATAATTCATGTTTCTAGAAACTTGGAATTCCGTTCCGAATTGTCTCTATTGTCTCCGGTGAGTTAAACAATGCAGCGGCAATGAAGTATGATTTGGAGGGCTGGTATCCTGGTTCAAAGGCTTTCCGTGAATTGGTCTCGTGCAGTAACTGCACAGACTATCAGTCGCGTCGTCTCGGCATTCGCTTTGGTCAAACTAAAAAGATGGGTCAGGAGGTAAGGTATTTTGTCGTTTGTAATTTCATTTGATTAATACTAATTTGCACAGCGGTAAATGTAGGTTACTTATACATGAATACTTTCAAAGTGTTTTGTGTCTTAGGTAGAATATGTACACATGCTGAATGCGACGATGTGTGCTACCACCCGAGTGATTTGTGCCATTCTCGAAAACTATCAAACCGCCGATGGTATTATCGTACCTGAGGCACTTCGGGATTTCATGCCTGAAGGTATGACTAGTGAGCTAGGCTTTCCATCGTGATAAAAGTCCTGATACCGAAGTCTCGTTTATCTTTGTAGATCTTAAAGAGATGATACCGTTTATCTGTGTGGCACCAATTGATCAGAGAGGTGATGTGAAATTGTCGACGGCGAAGTTATCTCTAGGTGACAATGATGAGACCGATAAGGGACCAATAACAAAAAAGAACGGTCAAAAGCAACACAAGGAAATCCGAAAAACTTCAGAGTTATCGATTTGCCAGTTTGAAAGTAAAAAGGATGCAGTTAAACCCACCGAAAGTGCACCTCAGAAGAGTGATAGGGTCAATGATACTAGTACAAAAGCCGCAGGTACCCGCAAGAGGAGGAACAATCGGAAGAAATGAAAATGTTATATTGTTGGCATATCACAGGTTAATCTATTAAAATTAAGTGTTTGTTAATTCGTAGTCCTAAAGTTTGCATTAGTGTGAATGAAGTGGAATTGTTCTATTGAAGTCAGAGGAGTACCTGTTAACTGAGTAGTAATAAGGGTCGGTAGAGAGAAAGGCGCGAAGGCTTATGGGTTAGTCTGTTAGAATGAGGCGACAAGGTGTGACGATGTAACTGGGCCGGATAGAACTGGCCAATGGGTCGGGAGGGAGAGGATGTTGGGGCGCCGGTAAGCACAGTAGCGGCACCGTCACCTTTGCGCCATCTCTAGTACAGCCGGTTTAACTACCTGTAAAAGCAGCCCGAATCGAAAGCGAACCAACACGCATTTATCTTCGTCCGAATCCAAGGCGTCTGTTGCAATTCATCCATAGTTCTCAATGACAACTACATTACGTCATTGCGTCTTCCCCAAAAGCAAAAATACCCTTTTGGACGTTATGATCCGATGCACAAAATGGGAAAATTTATTCTGCTTGAACACCTAGGAATTTGCCCCTAACTTCCGCCGGAGCTTAAAATCACTGCTATACTAATTGCTTACAAATCGTCATGGAAATGGTCTCGCTGGCAACTCCTTTAAATAACACATTTGGTTGGCAACCAAGCAAAGGAGACACGTTAAATCAATGATCGTTCGTAACCCATCATACATTACTACACGGGAATAAGTTCGTTTGTGTGATTTATGCAGGCGCTCAGAGACATTCCCAAATGGCAATGCTCTAATATGTTCCTTCGCCATTATTTCTACTTCAAACAACAAGGCGAATAGGGGAGAGGCAGTGCGAAGGGTGGGCAAAGCATTGTCAAGGTAAAGCACTCATAGATATGTGAAAGTATGCGAAGATGGGGTGGGGATTTCTTTCAGTATGGAGAAAAGACAAGTGTTGAGTTGAAGAAGGTTGTAGTGGGGGAGACAGTGGTGGGGTAGAGTGTGGCAGGTTAAGGCGAATAGGAGAGAGGCGGTCCAGAGGGAAGGCAAAGCAATGCCATGGCAATGGAATCGGATTCAAGAAGGAATGCGAAGTGAAAGTGGTGCCATCGATGGAGTATTGAGGCAAGACGGTGTGTGTCGTTGAAGAAGGGTTGGATGAGAAGAGAGTGAAGTTGTAGTGTTTGGGAGGTTGAGGTGAGTGGGAGAGAGGCGGTGCGGAGCGTGAGCAAGTGCATTGTTTTGGCAAGGCAGTGGGATTCACGAAGGAATGCGAAGTGAGCGTGCCTCGTTGGCAGTATGGAGTGTGAGACAAGACGATGTGTGTCGTTTGAAGAAGGGTTGGATCGAGGGAGAGAGTGAAGTTGTAGTGTTTGGGAGGTTGAGGTGAGTGGAGAGAGGCGTTAGAGCGTGTTTGGCAGGAGCCGCGAGCAAAGTCGTGAGAGATCCTTATATCTCGGTGTTTTGACACAAGAGGCAGTGGGAGGCAGAAGTTGAATGCGAACGAAGGCCAGCTCCGCTATAGGAGACCGCGAAGTGAGGCGTGGAAGACGATGTGTGTGCGAGTATGGCAAAAAAGGGTTGTGTGTAGGAGAAGGAGTGAAGTTGATGAGGGAGAGAGTGAAGTTTAGTGTGGGGTTTGGGAGCCGGTGAGAGCAGATTAGGGCAGCGTGAGGCAGCAAGTGCATTGTTTTTGGCAAGCAGGTGGGATTCACGAAGGAATGCGAGACGAGCGTTGGTGCCATCGATGGAGTACGGGAGGCAAGACGATGTGTGTCGTTGAAGAAGGGTTTGTGATTGAGGGAGTAGAGAGTGAATTTGTTAGTGTTGGGGAGGTAGGGTGAGTGGGAGAGAGGCGGTGAGGAGCGTGGAGCAAAGTGCATTGTTTTGGCAAGGCAGTGGGATTCACGGAAGGAATGCGAAGTGAGCGTGGTGCCATCGATGGAGTATGGAGGCAAGACGATGTGTGTCGTTGAAGAAGGGTTGGATGAGGGAGAGAGTGAAGTTGTAGTGTTTGGGAGATTGAGGTGAGTGGGAGAGAGGCAGTGAGGAGCGTGAGCAAGTGCATTGTTTTGGCAAGGCAGTGGGATTCACGAAGGAATGCCACAGTTTACCTCATCACTGTCTCCCTCACATAACCTTAACTTTCCTCATCTCCAAACTTCCTATTGTCTACATTCTGCGAGAATTACATCACCCCAACATCGCATACCTTCGTGTATGCGAGTGCCTTGCCAAGACAATGCTTTGCGCACACTCCGTACAGCATCTCTCCGCTTCGCCTTAACCTGCCACACTCTACCTCATCACTGTCTCCCTCACTTCACCCTTTTTCAACTCAACACTTCCTCTTGTATCCATACTGCGAGAAATACATCACCCCAACATCGCATGCCTTCGTGAATGCGAGTGCCTTGCCAAGACAATGCTTTGCCCACCCTCCCTACCGCCTCTTTCCTCTTCGCATTAACCTGCCACACTCTACCTCATCACTGTCTCCCTCACTTCACCCTTCTTCAACTCAACACTTCCTCTTGTCTCCATACTGCGAGAAATACATCACCCCAACATCGCATACCTTCGTGAATTCGAGTGCCTTGCCAAGACAATGCTTTGCCCACCCTCCGTACCGCATCTCTCCTCTTCGCCTTAACCTGCCACACTCTACCTCATCACTGTCTCCCTCACTTCACCCTTCTTGCAACTAGACACATCCTCTTGTCTCCATACTGGGAGAAATACATCACCCCAACATCGCATACCTTCGTGAATGCGAGTGCCTTGCCAAGACAATGCTTTGCCCACCCTCCCTACCGCCTCTTTCCTCTTCGCATTAACCTGCCACACTCTAACTCATCACTGTCTCTCTCTCACCTCACCCTTCTTCAACTCAACACATCCTCTTGTCTCCATACTGGGAGAAATACATCACCCCAACATCGCATACCTTCGTGAATTCGAGTGACTTGACAAGACAATGCTTTGCCCACCCTCCCTACTGCATCTCTCCTCTTCGCCTTAACCTGCCACACGCTACCTCATCACTGTCTCCCTCACATAAACTTCCCTGTCCTCAACTCAACACTTCTTCTTGTCTTTATACTGCGAGAAATACATCACCGCACCATCGCATACCCTCGTGAATGCTAGTTGCCTGCAATAGACAATGCTTTGCCCACCCTCGCCTACCGCCTCTTTCTCGTTCCCCTCTAACCTGCCACACGGTCTCCCAACTTCATCACTGTCTCCCTCAATAACACCTCTTCCTCATCTCCAAACTCCATCCTATATTGTCTCCAACTGCGAGAAATACTCTATCACCCCAACATTCGCGGACCTTTCGTGAATGCGAGTGCCTTGCCGAAGACAATGCTTTGCCCACCCTCCCTACCGC
Source organism: Dipylidium caninum (assembly GCA_017562135.1). Classification (NCBI taxonomy): domain Eukaryota; kingdom Metazoa; phylum Platyhelminthes; class Cestoda; order Cyclophyllidea; family Dipylidiidae; genus Dipylidium; species Dipylidium caninum. Next base: position 17,100 of record QEYB01000322.1, on the reverse strand, counting down.
ATCTCTCCTCTTCGCCTTAACCTGCACCAACGGCTACCTCACATCACTGTCTCCCCGTCAGCATAAACTTCGGCTGTCCTATCAACTAACACTCTCTCTGTCTTTATACTGCGAGAAATACATCACCGCAACATCGCATACCCTCGTGAATGCTAGTGCCTTGCCAAGACAATGCTTTGCCCACCCTCCCTACCGCCTTTTTCCTCTTCGCATTAACCTGCCACAATCTACCTCATCACTGTCTCCCTCAATTCACCCTTCTTCAACTCATCAATTCCTCTTGTCTCCATACTGCGAGAAATACATCACCCCAACATCGCATACCCTCGTGAATGCGAGAGCCTTGCCAAGACAATGCATTGCCCACCCTCCGTACCGCCTCTCTCCTCTTCGCCTTAACCTGCCACACTCTACCTCAAACTGTCTCCCTCACCAAACCTTACCTTTCCTCAACTCAACACTTCATCTTGTCTCCATACTGGGAGAAATACATCACCCCAACATCGCATACCTTCGTGAATGCGAGTGCCTTGCCAAGACAATGCTTTGGGTACCCTCCCTACCGCATCTCTCCTCTTCGCCTTAACCTGCCACACTCTACCTCATCACTGTCTCCCTCACATAACCTTACCTTTCCTCATCTCCAAACTTCCTCTTGTCTCCATACTGCGAGAAATACATAACCCAACATCGCATACCCTCGTGAATGCGAGAGCCTTGCCAACACAATGCTTTGCCCACCCTCCCTACCGCATCTCTCCTCTTCGCCTTAACCTGCCACACTCTACCTCATCACTGTCTCCCTCACATAACCTTACCTTTCCTCATCTCCAAACTTCCTATTGTCTCCATACTGGGAGAAATACATCACCCCAACATCGCATACCTTCGTGAATGCGAGTGCCTTGCCAATACAATGCTTTGCCCACCCTCGCCTTACCGATCTTCCTCTTGCGCCTTAACGCCCAACTCTACCTCATTTACTGTCTCCTCACTTTCAACCTTCCTTCAACTCAACACTTCCTCTTGTCTCCATACTGCGAGAAATACATCGCCCAAATCGCATACCTTCGTCGAATGCGACAGTGCTTGCGAGACAATAGCTTTGTTTTCCCTGCTTCGTACGCCGCTTCTCACTCTTCGCCTTAACTGCCCAGACACTCATCACTGTCCCCTCCACTCACCCTTATTCGCAACGCTCCTGCAAGGGCATCCGCCATCGTCTTTCTCCATAATACTACATCAATGAACACGATCTCTACTGCCAACATACCTTGCGGTGAATTGCCCTGACATTGCGAAGACAATGCTTTGCTGCACGCTCCGTACACGCTCTCTTCCTATTCAGCTCAACGATGCACAGCTCTACAACATAGGCGTCTCCATCATCAACGCTCGCTTCAACGGAGCACATGGTTGCTTTCTCCATGACTACAGGCATAATGACATCCCTACGCTCACTCACATATACTTCGTGAATCGCGAGTGACTTGGCGAAGACAATGCTATTTGCTCACGCTCCGCACCGCTTCTTCTTTTCACCTCAACGCTGCATCACTACAACATCACCGTTCATGCATCTTAAGCGCTGCTTCAGCCTCCGCAGCACATCGTCATTCTCATACTACATCAATGACACCCCGCTAAAATCCACCTACGGTTCGTGAATACCGTCAGTGACTTGCTGGGATACGATGCTTTGCTCACAGCTCTCGCACGCTCTCTCCTATACCAGGAGCTCAACTGTACCAACATAAACATCACGCCGCGTTCCACATCCAAGGCGCTCCTTCAACGCAGCACATCGTCTTTCTCCGCATAGACTAATCAATGACAGCACGCTGCACTCCAGCATCGCTCGTGAATCGGCGAGTGGGCCTTGCGAAGGACAATGCTTTGGCTCCACGCTCCGTACACGCTCTCTTCTTTCACCATCAACGCTGCACAGCCCTCTACTCACAAATCACGTCTCTCATCCAACGCTGCTTCAACGCAGATCAATCGTCTTTCTGCTACTGCTATGACACATGGCACGCTCACTCAACATCGCATACCTTCGTGAATCCGAGTGACTTGCGGATACGTATGCTTTTGCTCACACCGCTCCGCACCGCCTCTCTCCTATCACCTCACCTGCACACACTACAACGATCACGTCTCCATCTCATCCAAACGCTCCTTCAATCGCAGCACATCGTCTTTTCCTCCATACTACATCAATGACACCACGCTCACTCCTACATACCTTCGTTGAATCCGAGTGCTTGCGGACACGATGCTTTGCTCACGCTCCGCACCGCCTCTCTTCTTTTCACCTCAACCCTGCACACCACTACAACATGCACCGTCTCCATTTCATCCAACGCTCCTTCAACGCAGCACATTCGTCTTTTTCCTCCATACTACATCAATGAAACAGGCGCTCACGCCACTCCACATTACCTCGTGAATCCCAGTGACTTTGCGGATACGATGCTTTGCTCACGCTCCGCACCGCCTCTCTCCTATTTCACCTCAACCTGCCACACACTACAACATCACCGTCTCCATCATCCAACGCTCCTTCAACGCAGCACATCGTCTTTCCTCCATACTACATCAATGACACCACGCTCACTCCACATACCTTCGTGAATCCGAGTGACTTGCGAAGACAATGCTTTGCTCACGCTCCGGACACCGCCTCTCTTTCCTATGCCACACACTCATCACTCCATCACCATACTGCCCTTTCACGCACACTCGTCTTTCCTCCATACAACATGGACACCGTTCCAACATACCTTCGTGATTCCGATCATACCACGCTCCGGCACGCTCTTCAACGCACACACCTACCACTATCACGCACATTCCAACGCTCCTCAAACGCAAGCACATCTTTCCCTCCATACTACATCAACATACCTTTCCCTCCCCCCCTCGACACAGTGACTTGCGACGCTCACTCACCGCCTCTCTTCTTTTTTCATACCTTCTACACACTACATCATCACCGTCTCCACATCCTCTCCAACGAATCGAGTGACTTTCCTCCCATACTACATCAATGACACCATCGCTCACCTCCACATACCTTCTGTGCTCACAAGGCTCCGCAGCGGCCTTCTCCTATTAGGTCGCGATACGATGCTTTTGCTCACACTACAATATACGATCCAACCTGCCACACACTTACAAACATTCAACGTCAGGCCCATCGTCTTTCGCTCCATACATCCCAACGCACACGTCCTTCAAACGCAGGCACAATCGTGAATCGAGTGTCTCGAAGGACAAATACTACATTTCAATTGCAACCACGCTCACGCTCCGACCGCCTTCTTTTTACCTCTTTGCGTGAACGATGCTTTGCTCACGCTCCGCGACCGCCTTCTCTCCTATTCCACCTTCAACCTGCCACACACTACAAACATCCACCGTCATCCAACGCTCCTTCACAGACATCCTTCGTGAATCGAGTGACGTCTCCATCATCCTTCTCCCTATTCACCTAACTGGCCACACACTACCAACATCACCGTCTTCCTTCACGCTCCTTCATCCAACGCTTCCTTCAACGCAGCACATCGGCTTTCCCTCCATAACATCGACCAACCACGCTCACTTCGCTCATGCTTTGTCACGTACCGGCCTCTCTTCTTTTCATTCAACCGTGACACGTCTACAACATCACCGCTCCATCACGCTATATCACACATCTCTTTCCTTCATAGTACATCAATGAACCACGCTCCTCCAGCATACCTTCGTGGGCTTGCGATACGATGCTTTTGCTCACGCTCGCGCACCGCCTTCTTCTTTTCATCTCAACGCCACGCACTTCAACATCACCGCTCACATCCAACGCTCCGCAGCACATCGCCTCTACTACATCAATGACACCACGCTCACTTCCACATCCCTTCACCTCTTGCGAACGAGCTGCTCACACCGCCTCTCTTCTTTTCACTAACCTGCCACACATACAAACCGTCTCCATCATCAGAACGCTCCTACAACGAGGAGTTCAGCACATCGTCTTTCCCTCCATACTACCAATGACACCGCACGCTCACTCCACATACCTTCGTGAAAATCGAGTGACTTTTGCGGAAGACGATGCTTTGGCTCACCCGCTCCGCACCGCCTCTCTCCTATTCACCTCAACCCTGCCACACACTACAAAACATCACCGTCTCCATCATCCAACGCTCCTTCAAACGCAGCACATCCTACCAGTCAACGCAACTCCCACATACCTTCGCAGGTGACTTGCGGATATACTAACATCAATGACACCACGCTCACTCCACATACCTTCGTGAATCCGAGTGACTTGCGGAAGAACAATGCTTTGCTCCACGCTCCGGCAGGCCGCCTCTCTTCTTTTCACCCAACCTGGGACCACAACACTACAACATCACCGTCTCCATCATCCAACGCTCCTTCAACGCAGGCACATCGTCTTTCCTCCATACTACATCAATGACACCACGCTCACTCCACATACCCTTCGTGAATCCAGAGTGACTTGCGGGATACGATGCTTTGCTCACGCTCCGCAACCGCCTCTCTTCTTCTTTTCACCTCAAACCTGCCACACACTACAAACATCACCGTCCATCATCCAACGCTCCTTCAACGCAGCACATCGTCTTTCCTCCATCTACATCAATGACACCACGCTCACTCCACATACCGCTTCGTGAATCCGAGTGGACTTGCGGATGCTTCGCTCACGCATCCGCACCGCCTCTTCTTTTTTTCACCTCAACCTGCCACAACATTGACACATCACCGTCTCCCATCATCCAACGCGCTCTTCAACGCAGCACATCGTCTTCCGCACCCGCCTCCTCCATACTACATACAATGACACCAACGCTCACTCCAACATACCTTCGTGAATCCGAGTGACTTGCGATACATGCTTTGCTCACGCAACGCACCGCCTCTCCTATTCACCTCAACCTGCCACACACTACAACATCACCGTCTCCATCATCCAACGCTCCTTCAACGCAGCACATTCGTCTTTCCTCCATACTACATCAATGACACCACGCTCACTCCACATACCTTCGTGAATCCGAGTGACTTGCGGATCCATGCTTTGCTCACGCTCCGCACCGCCTCTCTTGATTCACCTTTTCACATTCACCGTCAACGCTCCTTCACGCAGCACATCACTACAACACACGCTCACTCGTCTCTTGCGGGATACGATGCTTTGCTTCACGCTCCGCACCGCCTCTCTCCTATTCTCACTCAAAACCTGCCAACCTGCCACACTACAACATCATTTCAACGCTCCTTCAAACGCAGCACATCGTCTTTCCTCCATACTACATCAATGACACCACGCTCACTCCACATTACCTTGCGTGAATCCGAGTGACTTGCGGATACGATGCTTTGCTCACGCCTCCGCACCGCCTCTCTCCTTCACCTCAACCTGCCACACACTACAACATCACCGTCTCCATCATCCAACGCTCCTTCAAACGCAGCACATCGTCTTTCCTCCATACTACATCAATGACACCACGCTCACTCACATACCTTCGTGAATCCGACGTGACTTGCGGATAGATGCTTGCTCACGCTCGCCCGCCTCTCTTCTTTTCACTCAACCTGCCACCACACTTCAACATCACCGTCTCCATCATCCAACGCTCCTTCAACGCAGCACATCGTCTTTCCTCCATACTACATCAATGACACCACGCTCACTCCACATACCTTCGTGGAATCCGAGTGACTTGCGGAATACGATGCTTTGCTCACGCTCCGCACGCCTCTCTTCTTTTCACCTCAACCTTGCCACACACTACAACATCACCGTCTCCATCATCCAACGCTCCTTCAACGCAGCACATCGTCTTCCTCCATACTACATCAATGACACCACGGCTCACTCCACATACCTTCGTGAATCGAGTAACTGCGGATACGATGCTTTGCTCACCGCTCCGCACCCGCCTCTCTTCCAACATCGTCAATTCCAAACCGCTGGGACACACACTACTCAACAATCACCGTCTCCATCAACCTCCAACGCTCCATGTTCAACGCTCCTTAACGCAGCACATCGTCTTTCGCTCCATACTCACATCAATGACACCACGCTCACTCCACATACCTTTTCGTGAATCCGAGTGACTTGCGGATACGATGCTTTGCTCACGCTCCGCACCGCCTCTTCTTATTCACCTCAACCTGCCACACAACTACAACATCACCGTCTCCATCATCCAACGCTCCGTTCAACGCAGCACATCGTCTTTCCTCCATACTACATCAATTGACACCACGCTCACTCCACATACCTTCGTGAATCCGAGTGGACTTGCGGATACTAATGCTTTGCTCACGCTCGGCGCACGCCTCTTCCCTATTCACCTCAACCTGCCACACACTACAACATCACCGTCTCCATCATCCAACGCTCCTTCAACGCAGCAACATTCGTCTTTCCTCCATACTACATCAATGACACCACGCTCACTCCACATAACCTTCGTGAATCCGAGTGACTTGCGGATACGATGCTTTGCTTCACGCTCCGCACCGCCTCTTCTTCTTTTCACGTCAAACTGGACCACACTGACAACATCACCGTCTCCATCATCCAACGCTCCTTCACGCAAGCACATCGTCTTTCCTCCATACTACATCAATGACACCAAGCTCACGTCCACATACCTTCGTGAATCCGAGTGACTTGCGGATACGATGCTTGCTCACGCTCCGCACCGCCTCTCACCTGCTATACAACATTCTGCTCAATCATCTGGCACACGTCTTTCCTCCACACCGTACATCATCACCGCTCTCCACACCTTCGTGGAATCCGAGTTACCTTGCGGATCGATGCTCTCCTCTCACACGCTCCGCACCGCCTTCTTTTTCACGCAGTCACATCGCTCCTTCTCGTCTTTCCTCCATCTACATCAATGACACACGCTCACTCCACATACCTTCGTGAATCCGGAGTGACACGATGCTTTGCTCACGCTCCGCACCGCTCTATCCTATTCACCTCAACCTGCACACACTACAACATCACCGTCTCCATCATCCCAACGCTCCTTCTCCAACGCAGCACATCGTCTTTCCTCATACTACATCAATGACACCACGCCTCACTCCACCATACTTCGTGAATCCGAGTGACTTGCGAAGATACGAATGCTTGCTCACGCTTCCGCACCGGCCTCTCTTCTTTTCACCTCAACCTGCCACAACACTACAAACATCACCGTCTCCATCATCCAACGCTCCTTCAACGGCAGCACATCGTCTTTCCTCCATACTACATCAATGACACCACGCTCACTCCACATTTACCTTCGTGAATCCGAGTGACTTGCGGAAGTACGATGCTTTGCTCACGCTCCGCACCGCCTCTCTTCTTTTCACCTCAACCTGCCAACACTACAACATCACCGTCTCCATCATCCCAACGCTCCTTCAACGCAGCACATCGTCTTTCCTCCATACTACATCAATGACACCACGCTCACTTCAACATTACCTTCGTGGAATCGAGTGACTTGCGGATACGATGCTTTGCTCACGCTCCGCCACCGCCTCTCTCCTATTTCACCTCAACCTGCCACACACAACACTTACATCCAACATCATTTACCGTCTCGTCATCATCCAACGCTCCTTCAACGCAGCACATCGTCTTTCCTCCATACTACATCAATGACACCCACGCTCACTCCACATACCTTCGTGAATCCGAGTGACTTGCGAAGATACGAATGCTTTGCTCACGCTCCGCACCGCCTCTCTCCTATTCACCTCAACCTGCCACACACTACAAACATCACCGTCTCCATCATCCCAAGCTCCTTCAACGCCAGCCACATCGTCTTTCCTCCATACTACATCAATGACACCACGCTCACTCCACATACCTTCGTGAATCCGAGTGACTTGCGGATACGACAATGCTTTGCTCACGCTCCGCACCGCCTCTCTTTCTTTTCACCTCAACCTGCCACACACTACAACATCACCGTCTCCATCATCCAACGCTCCCTTCAACCACATTCGTCTTTCCTCCTACTACAGTCATGCCACTCACATACCTGTGCTCCACTCACCGCCTCTCTTCTTTTCAGCTCAAACTGTCACCGTCTCCATCATCAACCGCTCTTCACTCTCTTTCCTCCACCTCACCTGCTCACACACTGCAATCATCCGATCATCCAACGCTCCTTCACTCCATTCTTTCCTCCATACCCATCAATCGTGAATCCGAGTGACTTGCGGATACGATGCTTTTGCTCACGCTCCGCACCGGCCTCTCTCCTATTCACCTTCAACCTGGCCACACACTGACAACATCACCGGTCTCCATCATCCAACGCTCCTTCAACGCAGCACATCGTCTTTTCCTCCATACTACATCAATGACCACCACGCTCACTCACACACATACTTCCTTCGTGAATCCGATGAACTTGAAGATACATGCTTTGCTCACGCTCCGCAACCGCCTCTCTTCTTTTTCTACCTCAACGCTGCCACACACTACAACATCACCGTCTCCATTCATCCAACGCTCCTTCAACGCAGCACATCGTCTTTCCTCCATACTACATCAATGACACCACGCTCACTCCACATACCTTCGTGAATCCGAGTGACTTGCGGATACGATGCTTTGCTCACGCTCCGGCACCGCCTCTTCTCCTTTCACCTCAACCTGCACACACTACAACATCACCGTCTCCATCATCCAACGCTCCTTCAACGCAGCACATCGTCTTTCCTCCCATACTACATCAATGACACCACGCTCACTCCACATACCTTCGTTAATCCGAGTGACTTGCGCGATGCTTTGCTCACGCTCCGCACCGGCCTCCCTCTTCTTTCACCTCAATTCCTGGACACACTACAACATCAACCGTCTTCCATCATCCAACGCTCCTTCAACGCAGCACATCGGTCTTTCCTCCCTGCCTATACGTACATCAATGACACCAACGCTCACCCACATACCTTCGTGAATCCGAGTGACTTGCGGATACGATTGCTTTGCTCACGCTCCGCACCGCCTCTCTTCCTTTCACCTCAACCTGCCACACACTACAAAACATCACCGTCTCCATCATCCAACGCTCCTTCAAACGCAGCACATCGTCTTTCCTCCATACTACATCAATGACACCACGCTCACTCACACATACCTTCGTGAATCCGGAGTGACTTGCGGATACGAATGCTTTGCTCACGCTCGCGCCTCTCTTCTTCGCCTTTCACCTAACCTGCCACACACTACAACATCACCATCAACGTCTCCTCATGCCAACGCTCCTTTAACGCAGCACATCGTCTTTCCTCCGCATACTCACATACAATGACACCACGCTCACTCCCACATACCTTCGTGAATCCGAGTGCCTTGCGAAGACATTGCTTTACTCACGCTCGGCACCGCCTCTCTCTTTTCACCTCAACCTGCCACACACTACAACATCACCGTCTCCATCATCCAACGCTCCTTCAACGCAGCACATCGTCTTTCCTCCATACTACATCAATGACACCACGCTCACTCCACATACCTTCGTGAATCCGAGTGACTTGCGGATACGATGCTTTGCTCACGCTCCGCACCGCCTCTCTTCTTTTCACCTCAACCTGCCACACACTACAACATCACCGTCTCCATCATCCAACGCTCCTTCAACGCAGCACATCGTCTTTCCTCCATACTACATCAATGACACCACGCTCACTCCACATACCTTCGTGAATCCGAGTGACTTGCGGATACGATGCTTTGCTCACGCTCCGCACCGCCTCTCTTCTTTTCACCTCAACGTGCACACACTACCTTCGTGAATCATCTTTGCGACCGTCTCCATCATCCACGCTCTCTTCATCACGCAGCACATCGCTTCTTTCTCACGCTCCACCGCTCTCTTCTTTTCACTTTTCACATCAATGACACCACGCGGCAGACATCGTGCTTGCTTCCATAACTACATCAATGACATCTTCGTGAATCCGAGTGACTTGCGGATACGATGCTTTGCTCACGCTCCGCACCGCCTCTCTTTCTTTTCACCTCAAACCTGCCACACACTACAAACATCCACCGTCTCCATCATCCAAACGCTCCTTCAACGCAGCACATCGTCTTTCCTCCATACTACATCAATGACACCACGCTCACCTCCACATACCTTCGTGAATCCGAGTGACTTGCGAAGACATGCTTTGCTCACGCTCCGCCACCGCCTCTCTTCTTTTCACCTCAAACCTGCCACACACTACAACATCACCGTCTCCATCATCCAACGCTCCTTCAACGCAGCACATCGTCTTTCCTCCATTACTACATCAATGACACCACGCTCACTCCACATTACCTTCGTGAATCCGAGTGACTTGCGGATACGATGCTTTGCTCACGCTCCGCACCGCCTCTCTCGCTACTATTTCACCTCAACCTGCCACACACTACAACATCTTGCGTCTCCATCATCCAACGCTCCTTCAACGCAGGCACATCGTCTTTCCTCCATACTACATCAATGACACCACGCTCACTCCACATACCTTCGTGAATCCGGAGTGACTTGCGAAGACAATGCTTTGCTCACGCTCCGCACCGCCTCTCTCTTTTCACCTCAACCTGCCACACACTACAACATCACGTCTCCATCATCCAACGCTCCTTGCAACGCAGCACATCGTCTTTCCTCATACTACATTCAATGACACCACGCTCACTCCACATACCTTCGTGAATCCGAGTGACTTGCGATACGATGCTTTTTCGCTCACTCTCACGCACCGCCTCTTCTTCTTTTCACCTCAACCTGCCACACACTACAATCACCGAATCCAACGCTCCTTCAACGCAGACATCGACTGACACCAAGCTCACTCCACATACCTTGTGATCTGACTTGCGGTTGCTCACGCACCCGCCTCACTCCCTGCCCGACTTCTCCGCACTTGCACTCCAACCGTCTTCATCAAACGCTCCTTCACGCAGCACATCGTCTTTCCTCCATACTACATCAATGACACCACGCTCACTCCACATACCTTCGTGAATCCGAGTGGTTGCGAAGACAATGCTTTGCTCACGCTCCGCACCGCCTCTCTTCTTTTCACCTCAACCTGCCACACACTACAACATCACGCGTCTCCATCATCCAACGCTCCTTCAACGCAGCCACATCGTCTTTCCTTCCATACTACATCAATGACACCACGCTCACTCCAATACCTTCGTGAATCCGAGTGACTTGCGGATACGATGCTTTGGCTCACGCTCCGCACCGCCTCTCTTCTTTTCACCTCAACCTGCCAACACACTTACAACATCACCGTCTCCATCATCCAACGCTCCTTCAACGCAGCACATCGTCTTTCCTCCATACTACATTCAATGACACCACGCTCACTCCACATACCTTCGTGAATCCGAGTGACTTGCGGATACGTATTGCTTTGCTCACGCTCCGCACCGCCTCTCTTCTTTTCACCTCAAACTGCGCACACACTACAACATCACCGTCTCTCATTGCATCCAACGGCTCCTTCAACGCACAGCACATCGTCTTTCCTCCATACTACATCAATGACACCACGCTCACTCCACATACCTTCGTGAATCCGAGTGACTTGCGAAGACAATGCTTTGCTCACGCTCGCACCGCCTCTCTCGCTATTTCACCTCAACCTGCCACTACAACTACAACATCACCGTCTCCATCATCCAACGGCTCTTCAACGCAGCACATCGTCTTTCCTCCATACTACATCAATGACACCACGCTCACTCCACATACCGTTCGTTGAATCCGACCGTGACATCCAACGCTCCTTCAACGCGAAGACATCTCTTTCCTCCATAACTACATCACGCACCACGCTCACTCTCCCCCACCCCTCCTCTCATTTTCACCTCTTCTTTGCAACCTGCCACGCTCACACATACAACATCAAGACCGTCTCCATCTCTTCTTTTCATCCAACGCTCCTTCAACGCAGCACATCGTCTTTCCTCCATACTACATCAATGACACCACGCTCACTCCACATACCTTTCGTGAATCCGAGTGACTTGCGGAAGACAATGCTTTGCTCACGCTCCGCACCGCCTCTCTCCTATTCACCTCAACCTGCCACACACTACAACATCACCGTCTCCATCATCCAACGCTCCTTCAACGCAGCACATCGTCTTTCCTCCATACTACCATCAATGACACCACGCTCACTCCACATACTTCGTGAAATTCCGAGTGACTTGCGATGGACAATGCTTTGCTCACGCTCCGCACCGCCTCTCTTCTTTTCACCTCAACCTGCCACACACTACATCACATCACCGTCTCCATCATCCAACGCTCCTTCAACGCAGCACATGTCTTTCCTCCATACTACATCAATGACACCACGCTCACTCCACATACCTTCGTGAATCCGAGTTGACTTGCGGATTACGATTGCTTTGCTCACGCTCCGCACCGCCTCTCTTCCCGTTTCACCTCAACCTGCACACACTACAAACATCACCGTCTCCATCATCCAACGCTCCTTCAACGCAGGCACATCGTCTTTCCCTCCATACTGACATCAATGACATCCACGCTCACTCCACATACCTTCGTGAATCCGAGTGGACTTGCGGATACGATGCTTTGCTCACGCTCCGCCACCGCTCTCTCCTTTCAACTCAACCTTGCCACACACTAAGCAACATCACCGTCTCCATATCCAACGCTCTCTCTTTCTATTTCACCAACGCTCACTCCTACCTTCGTGAATCCGAGTGACTTGCGGATACGATGCTTTGCTCACGCTCCGCACCGCTTGCTCTCCTATTCACCTCAACTGCCACACACCTTACATCATCACCGTCTCCATCATCCAACGGCTTCCTTCAACGCAGCACATCGTCTTTCTCCATACTAACATCAATGACACCACGCTCACTCCAATACCTTCGTAGAATTCCGTGACTTGCGCATACGATTTTGCTCGATAAGACATCTGCGGACACAGGACAACCACGCTCACACGCTCGCACCTCACCTCCGCTCTCTTCCTACACCTCAACCTGCCACCACACTACAAACATCACCGTTTCCATCATCCAACGCTCCATTCAACGCAAGCACATCGTCTTTCCTCCATACTACATCAATGACACCACGCTCACTCCACATACCTTCGTGAATCCGAGTGGACTTGCGGATTACGTGCTTTGCTCACGCTCCGCACCGCCTCTCTTCTTTTCACCTCAACCTTGCACACACTTACAACATCACCGTCTCCATCATCAACCGCTCCAACGCTCCTCAACGCAGCACACATCGTCTTTCCTCCATACTACATCCAATGACCACCACGCTCCTTCACTCCACATACCTTCGTGAATCCGAGTGCCTTGCGGAACGACAATGCTTTGCTCACGCTCCGCACCGCCTCTCTTCTTTTCACCTCAACCTGCCACACACTACAACATCACCGTCTCCATCATTTCCAACGCTCCTTCAACGCAGCACATCGTCTTTCCTCCATACTACATCAATGACACCACGCTCACTCCACATACCTTCGTGAATCCGAGTGACTTGCGAAGACAATGCTTTGCTCACGCTCCTCACCGCCTCTCTCCACCTCAGCCCCTACACACTACAACATCACCGTCTCCATCATCCAACGCTCCTTCAACGCAGCACATCGTCTTTCCCCACTCAATGACACCGACGCTCCATACCTACATCGAATACGAGGTGATTGCTCACGATTTCCGCACCCCCCCACCTCAATCCTGCCACACTACAACAACATCACCGTCTCCATCATTCCACGCTGCTTCAACGGGCAGCAACATCGTCTTGCGCTCATCAAGTGCTTGCAGCAACAACCACGCTCGGCACCGCTCTCTTTTTTCAGCCTCAACCTGCGCATCACTACAAATCAATGACATCAAGCGCTGCTTCAACGCGCAGCATCGTCATAGTACATTTCAATGACAACCGCTCACATTACCTTCTGTGAATCCGAGTGACTTGCGAAGACAATGCTTTGCTGCACGCTGGCGACGCCTCTCTCCTATTCACCTCAACCTGCCAACATTTCTCCAGAACCGTCACCAACCCCACAACCCCCTCATCCAACGCTCCTTCAACGCACCGTCTTCCTCATAACTACATGGCAAATGACACCAACGCTCCATCTACTTCGGAATCCGAGTGCCAACAATGCTTTGCACTACCGCCTCTCTTCCTATTACTCAAACGTGCAACACTATTTCTTTTCACATTGACCGGTCTCCAACATCCAACGCTTGCCTTCAACAACATCGTCTTTCGCTCATATACAATGACACCTTGACGCTCCTGCCACAATACTTCAATCCTCGAAGACAATGCTTTGCTCACGCTCCGCACCGCTCTCCTTCACCTTCAACCTGCCACACAAATCTACAAATCACGCTCATATCTTCCTTTCAGCGCAGCACATCGTCTTTCCTCCATAACTACATCAATGACACCACGCTCACTACACATACCTTCGTTGAATTCCGAGTGACTTGCGACATCTATGCTTTTGCTTACGCGGCACGCCTCTCTCCTATTTTCACCTCAAACTGCCACCCACTACAACATCACGTCCCTCCATGCATCCAACACTCTTCAACGCAGCATCGTTCTTTCATCGTTTTCTCATTATATACATCAATTGACAACCAACGCACTCACATACCTTTTGTGAATACGTAACATCACTTGCGTGATCGACGTGCTTTTGCGCTCATTGACGCATTGATCTTCACGGCTCTGCACCGTTCTGTTTCTTTTCACCTCACCTGCCACACACTACAACATACCGTCTCCATCACCCTCCCAACGCTTCCTTCAACGCAGCCACAGTTCGTCTTTTCCTCCATACTAACTCCAATGACAACACGCTCACGCGACATACCTTCGTGAATCCGAGTTGGCCTTGTCGGAACCGACGATGCTTTGCCACATGCTCCGCACGCTATCTATCTTTTCACCTCAACCTTGGGACCACTGACACATCACCGTCTCCATTCATCCACGCTTCCTTAACGCGCAGGCAGATCTCTTTCTCCATCTATCAATGCAACCACTGCTCACGCCACATACTCGTGAATCCGAGTGACTTGCGAAAGACAAATGCTTTGCTCACGCTCGCACGCTCTCTTCTTTTCACCTCAACCATGCCACACCACTACAACAACATCGTCTCCATTCCAACACTCCTTCAACGCAGCACATTCGTCTTTTCCTCCATACTAATCAATGACACCACGCTCACTCACTCCACATACCTTCGTTGTGAATCCGAGTGACTTGCGGATAGATGCTTTGCTCACGCTCGCGACCCGCTCTCTCTCTACTCACTCCAAACCTGCCACACACTAAAACATCACCTGTCTCCATCACCAACGCTCCTTCAACGCAGCACATCGTCTTTCCTCCATTCGAACTACACATCAATGGTCACACCGACGCTCACTCACTACCTCTTGAATCCGAAATATGTGGGTGTGACTGCGAGACCCTATTGGTTTACTGCACGGCTCCGCACCGCCTCTCTTTTCTTTCCACCTATTCACTAATGCAACACACATACATCATACGTCCAATATCCAACGCTCCTTCATCCAGCCATCGTCTTCTTCCATTTACTACATCATATGACACCCAGCTCCACTCCACATACTTCTGAATCGAGTGCCTGCGTAGATTGCTTTACCTCCACGCTCCGCACCCTCTCTTCCTTTTTCACCTCAACCTGCACAACCACTACAACTCAACGTCTCCGAGTGCATCCACACGCTCCTTAATCAGCAGCAACATCGTCTTTCTCATACTACTCAATGACACACGCTCACTCACATTACGCTTCGTGAATCGAGAGACTTGCAAGACAGACTAATGCTTTGCTCACGCTCCGCACCGCTCTCTTCTCTTCACCTCAACCTAGTCCACACAACTACAACTATCACCGTATCTCATCATCCAACGCCCTCCTTTCAACGCAGCACATCGTCTTCCTCCATACTACTATCAATGACACCACGACTCACTCCACATAATTCGTGAATCGTGCCTTGCGAATCCGAGCTTTAACTTGCCCGCGAATATCTTCCTCACCTCCGCACCGTGCCTCTCTCAACTACTCACTCAACAGACGACGCTCACTGCCACACAATGCCTACAAACATTGCTTTACTCGTCTTCCCATATCCAGCACTACAACATCACGCCCTCCAATCGCTCTTTCAACGCAGCAAGCATCGTCCTTTCCTCCATTACATCAATGACACCACGCTCACACCACAATACTTCTGAATCCGATGACTTGCGAAACAATGCTTTGCTCACGCTCCGCATCGTCTCCCTTCTTTTCACTCTCAGTGGCACCACTAACACCATATCACCGTCTCCATCATCCACGCTCCTCACGCAGCACATTCAGTCTTTCTCCATACACATGCAATGAACAAGCTCATCGCACATACCTTCGTGAATGCGGTGCTTGCGTAAGACAATGCTTTATCCACGCTCTCGAACGCCTCTCTTCCTTTTCACCTCAACCTGCCACAACAGTACAGTCATCAGCGTCCATCATTCCAACCGTGCTTTCAACGCAGCACATCGTCTTTTCTCAATACAATTGACAAACCAAGCTCCGAACTCCTCATACTTCGTGATCGAGTTACTTGCGAGACAATGCTTTCTCACCGCTCGCAGCGCCATCTCTTATTTCACGTCAGACTGCACACACTAAAACATCAACGTCTCCGCATCATGCGCAACGCTTCTTTAACCTCAGCCACATCGTCTTTCCTCCATACTACATCAATGGACACCACGCTCACTCCACATACCTTCTGAATCCGAGTGATATGCGGATACGATGATTTGCTCACTTCCGCACCCGCTCTCTCTACTCACCTAACCTTGCCACACACTACAACATCACCGTCTCCATCATCCAACGCTCCTTCAACCAGCAACATCGTCTTTCTCCATACTACATCAATGCACCACTCACTTCCACATACCTTCGTGAATCGCGTGACTTCTT
>QEYB01000321.1:0-37820 GCA_017562135.1 Dipylidium caninum | reverse complement strand
AAGAGGGAGATTGTAATAAGTGAAAAGGAACACATTGCCATGCACGGAAAATATTGACGATAGTCAGTACTGTCAAAAAAATCCTATTTCGAGCTTACGCAAACGATGTATCACCATCAAAACACAACAACAACTTCTAAAGGTAAATCATGGGAGAGCCTAAGGAAAAAAAATCTATTAAAATAAAAGTAAGACAAAACAACCAAAAATTAACCCCAGTCCGTCTCCATTCCCTTCGAAATAATTTAAATCTACGACCGAAATTTTCGGAACGAACCCGGCAGCAAGAATTAATACAAAACTCACAGCCCGGACGCATAGGAAAGAATCGCAAAAAATAACTACTATAAACCAAAGCAAGGAACATTTGGGGAACAGGTTTTCTAATACTATCATTTTACACTAAAATAAAAGCATAAAATCGAAAAAATTGCTACAAAAATAAAACACATCCACACGATGTCATACACAGAGGACTCATAGCACAGACGAAACACAACATACCTACAATCGATGGACGCTCCGGCAGAAGGCAAAAACATTTTCACCGATTCTGACTATTTGGCCAATCTCGTTTCGTCCCTGTTAACAGCGTCGGACAACGATCATTATTTTTTGGATAAATCAATTTGTCCATACATCGGGTAGAATTCACTACTTTCCGTAACCGGCCAGAAAACAATTACTTGCAAATGCAATTATTCTGACCACCAGCATGCCAAACAATAATGAAATGTATGGCTCTCGAACCCTCCTACTCGCGAAGCTTCAAACGATGATCCTTGTTCAATTGTCAAACCTCCACATGGGGGCCAAACCAGCCCACAAGCCCGCCGCCGGCTCGCTCGCTGAAAATCGCCTGTGCAGAGGCCAACGGAACAGGGATCCCTCGCCTCCGGGATACACACACACCGCAGATCAAGGCAAACTCCAAAGCCAAACACGCAGAACATAGGGAAAACGGAGTCCCATACCTCTTACAACCCAGAAACTCGTTTGCTACCTACCATGTAATAGACCGAAGCCCCCGCTCGTCGATTCCTCTGTCCAACGAAAGCATAGTTTCCCATGTTCTTTTCCGGCTGTTATAATCGGTCTCACTACGATCAATCACTTGGAATAACTTCTCGAAGTCCCAAAGCACACGACATGGCGACCATCACCAAAAGACATCAAACACTGTTCCCTACTTTCCTCATACCCTTTAAACGCAACCTCTTTGATTCGAAATCGATCCCCTCAAAACACAAATACTTTTGGCTCCATTTGTGCCAACATTTCGATTTGTAATCCACCCGCAATTACTTATTAGGAAATTGTTTTAATACATCTTCCGTTAAAACCCCGCACTCTCGGAACTTTTAGTGCTCGGCCCATCCGATGGATAAGGAGCACGTAAGGAATATTTAACCGGAAAGCGGGCATTCTGAAAGTGTAGATAGAAAGAAATTATGGGTTAACGCCTCGCACACATACCAAATAGTTAACTGCAATTCCACGCATTTTTACCCTACGTCTCATACCTATCTTGCGCCTTTAAACCGATGGAAATTCGACAGTTGTGAGCGCAAAGGTGGTCTGCTTGCGTGCATTGCGAAATCCCAATCCGCATGTAGTACGAGAGATTGCTCACAGTCATGAGAGATTTTTGTGTGTTTTTCGAGTGGTAGTGACATGAGTATTGGTCTATTCATGATATCTCGGTCACGATAAACAGATTATCAAAGTGTTCTGCGTGAATTGTGCTCCAGACTACATGCGTACAAGTGTGTAGAACCTTAACAAAAGGTCACGCTCCCTTCGGTAGGTCGTGTTTACTGACTGCAATCGGGACACAACGCGGCAGCGTGAGTAACAAGATTTTGGATAGTATTGGACAATACGTATAAAAGAATTTAAGTGAAAGTATCGAGAAACATAGAAGCGAGATACAACCGGGTGAAGAAAGATCCGATTCCGCCAAATATCGCTTCATTCCAACATTAATATGAACATTAAAACAGCCTGATTGTTGGTTCTATAAAAAGTAGAACCTTAGTTTCTATTTGAATTAAATAGGCTGCAGTCGTAATTTTAATGCTGTGACAGCAGAAATACTAGACGACAATAATAGACAGTGGACAAATAGTATGCAGAAAAATTTCTAAAAAAATTCCAATGACAGTGGTTTTTCCTAAAAATATATCACTACAGCTCGCATACTAGCTAACGGAAAATGAAGACGCTTGCCTTTGGGATAGTTAAAAAATGAGATCGAGCCTAATTCGTTTGCGATAGCATATTAATAAACCAAATGCTTTACCGTTCGTGGAGAAAAGACTTCGGACTACAAGTCGCTGCATGTTACCGCAACTGTTCCACATAATTAGAACAAAGGATGGGAAATTGTCTGAAAGAATTTTTCACGCAAGTAAAATATTTGTAATTGTTCGTTTCTATGACTCGCATTTGCATCCCAGATATTTTACAATATCTTTTTACGCTTTTCATTCTCGCCAGGTAGGCGTACAAAATTCGAAGACTCACAACTGTAGAATAGCGTACCAGTATGGAGATGCTTTATTCATAGGTCAAATTATAATTTCGATCATTTGTGCTTCGTGGTTTCTGTCCGCCAGAATCTAATCACCTTAAAAATTTTCCATCCTCACCAGAAGTTTATAAAGTTTGATCAGATCACGAGTAATCAATGCATCAAACCAGTTACTTCATGGCTAACCACCAGCAGAAAAACGTAACCTGAGCATGTCCTAAATATGTGCACATCGCATTTCCTGCATGCAATGTTGTCTTCCGCTTGAATGACAGTTGCAGAATCTACTAACCCTTTCTGTCCATACCTATTGCTCTCTAGAGTGGTCATAATATGAGCAACACTTTAGGACTTTGATTTCCCCCATCTCTTCCTACGAATATTTACCACTTGCCACACCACCGTTGCCTATTTTTCTGGCGTAACTTGAGACTGTCAACGGAAACACCAACTATATCCATTCACATTTACGTAACCAAAACTAACCACACCATCGATAGCGAATGAGACAACCATTCCGAATGAATTACAGCTGAAATTGATTGACAAACCTGCCAATTAAAACGGGCAACCAAACGTCAGTCATGACGCACATCGACGCCTCCGGCAGTGGGTAGACTTCTCTCCATGGTCGAGGAGAAATAAACGAGGCTGGTGACCTCGCCCAAATCCTTTCTCGGTCTGAGAGAATTGTAGCTAATCACAAGGTAGTGTCAGCTTCTACTATTGTTGATGGAGTTATAGCGTCACATAAGCCCACAAGAAACGGATTCATTGTAGCAGAAAGCTGATGCTATCAGCTCTCGCATCAACCCCTCTTATTCATCAGATGCTTTTCTCAACCAGAAAGAAAACGAAAACAGTAATGTTAGGGGGACCTCGAGTTCGATCTCTCGACTTGGTTAAAACAAACAAGAAAAAATGCCATAAGAAACAACAACAAGATAGTTATTGCACTTAAAACTGTGGATGCTCTCTTCCACGCTGCTAATCACTGTTAACAAAGACGGCACCACCACCACCGCCAACTGCCACCGGCGGAATACTGCAACTCTATGCTTCCTTTGATTGCTTCTTCTTAGTTTGTCGAGTTAGCAAATAATTCGCGATAGATATCCGACCGAAGGAATCGGCAATACGACGCCGACTTCAATGAGCTGAAATATCTGCTCCTCTGCCTCCTCAAAGCAAATACCGATCAGCGTGCGAGGCACCCGCACCAAACCACCTTATTTGCAGCTGTCATTGAAGTGCCTGTGTTGAGAGACGGAGGTTCTAGCATAGTCTCTTCCATCAACGGTTCCATTGCGTTGAATCTTCATTCAACGAAGGCAACAAACGCAATACACCAAGACGGCGAAACACAGCTTCCGAACCTTACTGTCAACATTCAACCGGCTCTGGAGCAGTCAAGAAAGAGATACTGCAAATAAATGACCGAATGCGCTGCGGGAAGCTCCCTTAATGGCGCGCTCTTAAGATCCTAGAATGATTAAAGCAGATGACTGCTTGACAAGGGAAATCGAAGTATGCCTACCTGAACATTCTTGCCAAAACATAAGATTTTCCGCGGCGAATTCCTTCTCCAACCAGCACTGGAACTTAGCGCGACGAGAGGATCCTTAAGGAGTCCTGGAAAAGAGAACGACCACCGCTTCACCCGAGGAATGAAAGTTCGCCGAGTTTGACACTACCCCCGGAGCCACTGGCACCGATACCGAAAGTTGACCCCCAGTAGTTCTCTGCCGCGGCCCCAACATTGTCGGCAATCCAGGGGTTGCCTTGGCCAGCGAGATCCATTTGTACATCGTCTGAGTGTTAACACATCAAACCATATACAGAATTTACTCCTACCAATTAATTTTTTAATCCTACTCCCACTAATTAATCCGATAGATTGCCAGTTCGTCCACGTCTAATAAATCAACGACCCGTCAGCAATGCCAATTTACTACAAGCTAATTAATCAGGTTATCATACCCGTCATATTATTTTCATTATTCGGTCATGCCTAGATGCCACTCCTACGTGAATATTCGAAGACGCTCACATAACCATTTGCCGAGTGCTTACCGCTGACACCGGAGGTTACAGAAGCCTGTGGAGGTCCGAGAATGAGTTCACTACAGCTCCATGTGAGACATTGAGGCCTACACTGGTTTTGCGCGGCAAGAGAAGTGATGAGCAGATGAGAAGAGGATGTGGCAGTAACAGCACCGGGGAAATCCACACTGCCAGCAGCCGTCAAGGCCTTGGAGGCGCTTTCCCCACCACCGCCACCACACACCACCACCACCCCCACTCCCACCGACATCACCACCGCCTGACGAAGTGGAAGAGGTGGCACAGCAGAGCAGTATGTCGAAATCGAAGTATTGGTCACAGTAATTCTTAAAACGTTTGTGAAGAGCATTAATAAGATTAGCCAAAATAAACGGTAAAAAAAGGATACCTGTAGGTTTTCGATTGCTTTTGAAGCCTTAATTCGCTTGTGGGCCGAAGCGCGGAGTTTTTTGTGACTTTCTCTGCGGGTGAAAGACCCTCAAGAACAGAAAAAAGGAGGTTGCCCGCATTGCCACTAGCAACGGGGATGGGAAATGCAACGGGATGCAGTCGACCGGCAGCCAGACCCGTCTTTTTCGGCCGTTTGGCGCGACAAAGTTTTCGCATATCTACCTCCGTGGTGTTAACACAACCAGGCGCGGGACGGTGGACGTCCAGAAAGCCGCCTCTTGAGACTCCAACACCACACGTTCGAGTTTATCGCGTTTCTTGTCAACTTTCATCTCGGCTTCGGCCTGGCGAATAAAAAGTCTAGATAAAAAGGCTACAATATGGAAGACGTAGGGGAATACAATGAATCCGAATGACTTAGAAAATTGTCAGTAGAAGATGTCAGAAAATGATAATCTGATAAGATTTAGACAAACTCCTTTCCGGTGAGCATAACTAAAGTAGCATTTGATTTTTGAAGTGAGCGAAAATGTACAATCTGTTCGACTTATCTCTCATTAACTTTGTCCTTAAGCAGTGGACTTCAAAATCTTCGATTTATGTGGAAACATAGCAGTGATGACTCATAACACACGAAGGATACGGCGTACAGGGACGGGAGAGTAAGCAAATGGACGGAATGTCACACGTACTCACCTGCATGTAGATAAATTCCCATTTGTGGTAGTAAAGACTTTGTAAACTAGCCAATCGCTCAGCTTCAAAGTCGGCCAATTCAAGTCGATGCTTGTTCTGCATTGTTCGCTTACATAAGTAGACCGCGTAATCGACAGTGTCGGCCTCCGGGCAGCGTGAAGGATAGAGACAGGGTGTCTGAAACCGATAATAGGTGTGGCTATCGTTCTTCACCGTCATAGCATGGTCGTCAATGGGAAAGAGATAGCCCATGGCAGCGATGCGACTAGCCAGATGCACGGCTCGGCTACATCGTCAGCTCCGGCATGTTACCATGAACCAAAGCACGATGTCACTACCTATAGGTGTATAGGGTGTAAAAAATTATGAAACACGTCATCCATTCCTCTAAATACAAGCTTATGTATTCATAAATAAGGGCGTCAATATTGGTAGACAAAACTGTGTTGAAACAGAACTTTAAGCTCGTACAATGAGTACAAGTAGCAGGCGAATAATATTGCGTGTATGTACAGTTGTTAACAGTTGACAACATAAAAATTCCCGGAGGCAAAATAAACAAATAATAAAGTGTGGTGCTAATGTACAATCAGTCAAATAACTACAAAAGTGAGTGTTAGGTCAATTACGTAATGGCAACAGATAGGTTTTGGCATGGTCCATGAATGGAAAAGACAGATAATCATGCTCACCTGAGAAGACACTAGGAATCACAGACATAAAGTTTTAACATTCCGTATAGGGATACCTTGGGTTTCTGAAACCATGCATTCGACAAGTGCTTCCAAACGCCGCCACAGAAATTCATTTGGAGAATCGCGTAATTCTACAATTGGCAATCATCACAGGCATAGCGTACCAAGCATTGTGATAATTTTGATACAAACAGGTCACCTCGGCAAATGCAATGAAATTTTACTATTTTACAAAGCTAAATTTATTTATAATGGGGAGATGAGCTAGTTCGGAATCAATCAATGATGAACGCCATAGCCAGATGTGCGTCGGCGCCGGAGGCTATGAAAGAACCCACTAAACATGAACGGCTGATATCGAAAACGCATATTTAAACAAATTTCCACTTCTTCAGCAAGAGTCCAATTTAAGTAAATAACACTATAACTGAGCCGTGCCAACTGACAAGGAGGTTGTTTAAATATAAGGCGTTATATAATTCGAGTTCCATTAGCGGATCACCATAGCGGTCTTATCGTCAACGCAGCACTCGCCGAAGGGTTGGCATTAGGAAACGACCTGGCTGTCAGTATTCGAGAATTCGTTGTAAAAACTTAGAAATAATGTGGTTCTGCACTATTACCTGTATGTTCGACATTAAGTCACGGATCCTTAGTGGAGAATGTTTCCATTCGCAAATGTTTATGTGATACAAACATTCGTTAAAATTTTTGGGATTCTGATCTCCCATACTTAGCCTGAGGTGAAGTGGGCCTCTGAGCCAGCCCGTAATATTATCACCTCAGCTCAGTGGGAAGCGTTATATGCCAAGTTTTCAAATATTGTGTGCTTTTCACACGACTCATTGATTATTGCGTATTTCTATACACGTTAATTAATAAGTCCTAACCGATTAAAGCGAAAATTCTTACAGCATCTCGAAGCAATCATCAAATTGATGCGTGAGAAATGACAAAAATTCTAAAAAGACAGCACACACAATCGCAAGAAATGGTTGGTTATGCCTTGATGGCCTTTATGTATCACACAATTTTTGCGCCTCGTGCAAATCCTCGGCTATTGTGCACCCGCCATACGCACTAATTAGCAGGGTCATCACAGCATCATGTAGTTCCCCACACCCTTTTTGAATTGGAAGCCAATGTCAAAGAAGATGGCTCGGATTCTCCATATGAATGGTTAAGTCGAAATGGAAAATCCACTCAGACTGTGTTTAATTTCACAAACCTACGAAATCCGGCATAACTGCTGGACATGACAGCATCTGAGAGGTTATAAATGGGTTAATGCTGTGCAGTCGACGAAAACGATTAAAAGACATCCCAGAATGTAAAACTGTGAGTGTTTAAACTTCGAATTCTTAATTCCAGACAATAATAAAAATACTAGTAAATGATTGATTAATTACGAAAGCATCATTTCGTGTGTCCAGAAGCTGAAACACTTAAACAAGTCCATTTCTAAAAAATGCTATATATTTAGAACGGTTATTTTCTGAATAATAAACTACTTTTCTTTAAAATTTTCACGGGCGAATCCGATTTTATTCGTATGTATTTGTGTGAGGAGGAATAGTCCCTCGTCGTCGCCCATAGGAGTTTCCCTTTTGTGGAGGGAGATAAGTGTCATGGTGGGTAAAAGGAGAGTAGACAATAAATCTACTAAGCACAATATGATTCAATCCCAGGACCAGACAAAAAATCTCGTCATCAGCAACGATTTCTCTGACGCAGTGGAAATGCTCTCCGCAATACAAACGCAGGGTGTGACGGTTTGAATTACTCCCGCAGCGTCTAGGGTGTGGCCATCAACCTTCTGACTTTTCTCTACGCAATCACAGTCATACTTTCAAAAGTACTCACCATAAGAGCAATCGGTTCTTCTGTTACACATTTAATCTACACTGAGAACACCTCTGCGGCTTTACCGATGCACTCCGTCGCTGAGATACTATAATGAAGGCAATAAAAGCTTTGGTTTTGAACCAGGCAGGAGTCAAAAATTTCGAAAAGGCGCAAGCCAACACAATGGGTGAGTGAGTAAACCAGCCAAACTTCAAGTACTACAGAAACGACTATGTGAACAGTGATGATAGACCACTGGAGCACAACGCAAAAAGCGTAAATTCACTGATTTTCCTCAGGAATAAAATTAAAGCAGTTGGAAATATTGTAAGGCGGATCAGACGAGTCACAGTGACATGGCGATGATGAAATTGCCGGGGTGAATAGTCCGTCGAAATACCGCCCGAGTGTGGCTTCTCCTTTGAGTGCTTACCAAGTGTCCTCTCTTACCGTTTTATTAAACTCTTGCTAAATAGACTCATAAATCTTTTGGCAAACGGCTTTTACTGTTACCAGCAGTACGAATTCCATTTTCTGGCCGAAATTCGCTAATAAAATTAGGTATGAACTATAAACGAAAGAACACATAGACAAATCAGTGCTTTTTATTTATTCAATTCGCTTGGCATAAATGGGAAGTGCTCGGACCATTTTTTGTGTGCCCATAATATTCAGAGTAGCTGGCGGTGAGAGAGAACAATCTTAAATAATATTCATTCAATCACGTATTTGTTGGAAAGCGCGAGAGATTTGTCAGTCAGAATAGATAATTTGTATGAAATTAGGACACAAAGTTATATTCCTGAAGCTCAATCAACTGCACATGTCGTACGAAACAGTTTAATTTCATTATCGCCCGCCATCAGGTGAAGTGTCAACTTGGCGAGCCACGTGTCGTTCTACTTGGAGAGAACCGCCAACCAAAGAACAAAAATCCATTGAATATTGCCATGATAAAACCCCAAAAAATCAGATTTCGCTTTGAGAGGCGTAAAGGACATCTTCTGGAAGTGAACTTACAAATCTGTCAGGTGTAATTTTTGTCAATTAGGAGGCAAATAGGAATTTTAGTTATAAATTTTAGAAGAATTTTATAGAGTGCAGACTGGACGGTTAGGAGGAATGGTTTTTTCAATTGAGACAGAAATTTAACCAGCCAATTAACTAATTTGCGGGAGCAACGTCCTAATACCGCTCAAAATAAATGCAGTTTTCGAGATAATCCATTTCAGAGGGTACATATCGTCCCACGAGCTGAAGATCGCCAGATTTTTATTATTTATTTGAAGGAAACGACGTATAAATTATCAGGAATCCAACTATTTCGCGCCACATACTTCATCAACTCGTTGATTTCTCTGTCAAACAAAATTTTTTGCGTGTGCTAATGAATGAAGTGAGTCGCGTGTCAAATGGGTGTGTCCTTTGCTTGACGAAATCACCCACAACCCCAATTCTCGCCTCTGTGTTCGTCACAGGCGCCGAGAAACGCGGTCCCACATGCCGAAGTCTTCATATAACACAAAAAGAATGTGCCGCTGGAGACAGCCAGGTTACCAGCATCGGTAGCGCCCTCGCGGCTGGAAGGTGACGCACTAAAATCCAAGATTGGATGCCTCCGCTGAACCGTTTGGAGTGGATTCTATACGACGGCGTCTGTACGGTGTGCTAACTTGCCACGCCTTGCACCCGGTGCCAAACACACAATGGCATTCAGAGGAGAAGAGTCAAGTTGATAAATGCGATATATGAGAGGTATGTGGATTGAAAAGAACAATTTTAGAGCAATTTTTTGGTCCACCATATGCTCAGGGACAGGCGGACAGACCGGCTCGGTTAGGGGGATTCGAAGGTCGTACATAGGATCGAGAAAAAAAGGAAATTTTTAAAAGAGTCAGTGCACAATTCAATCATAATAAAATTCAAATGGTCAATTATTAAGAGGCTGGAAGGCGTTTCTTTCCGGCAGCCCAGAGGGCCACAATTGATGTGGGGGATTTACGGTAGCTGATCGCCTCCAGGTGACCTCGACTTCGGAACCCATTGCGGATCAGGGAAGGCTGTGGGACTGTTGTGACGCAGGCCACTGCGTGCAACATCACTTCAGCGACTGCTCCTTTGACCGTGACCCACCAACACCAACACCAACAACCGCACCACATTGGCTCCGAGTGAGGGGCCTTTTAAAATCACAGTTCTAACCAATCAGATCTCTGCTTTTCACGCACTCCTCTGCCTCCTCCTCCCTCTTCTTCTCCCTCTCCTCCACCATCACCACCACACCAATTAATCCCTGTCGCCTTTCCCGCCAATTCTGTCGCCACCGTCGCCACGGTCGCCACCCTCAGCCTTCCACAGTGGTGAGAGTGGACACCGCAGTCTGGTTGTCCGACGCGCCCTCGCCGCCCCCTCCTCCGAGGCATGCAAAAACAGGCTGTCTCTTTTCCCGATTACTCGTTTATTCTTCACCTCGTTGATAGACTGATTGTTTCCTCTTTGTTACTCGCCCACTTCAGGCCGATCTAGTGTCTCCCAGAGGGCGCGGTCCCCGTCCCGCCTCCTCCAAGCGCAATGGACGCGGCTGAGAGCGCAGCAGTGGCAGAGAGACAGAGAGGCAGAGAGGATGTCACCTCGCAGACCAAATGAAAGGCTTCTTAGTGTACATAAGCGTTGTGTCCTTTGTGTGTTTGTCTGTCTGTCTGTCTGTCTGTGTCTGTGTGTGTGTGTGTGTGTGTGTGTGTGTTTAGACGGTTGTGTTTGAGAGTGAAGGAGTTAACGTAGGAGAAGAGGACGTTGGCAGCGTGGTGGTGGCAGTGGATGGAGTAAGAGGGGGGGAGGAGGAGGAGGGAAGAGGTGGAGGTGGGGGGGGGAAGGGGAGAGGAGGTAAGGGGCGAATTGAGGGGATCCACTTGCCATCGGAAAATCAGGAGAGGACACGCATGAGCATGTGAACGCGAAATTGTCCACATAAGTACGAATCACTGCGTTCGGATTGTCGACGTGGACGCGGATGTCGGTGTGACAATCTTCGAGTCTACCTGTGAGTGTGTGTGCGTGTTTGTGCGTCTGTGAGTGTGCGTGGACGTAATGTTCTACGTCTTCAGTAGCCTGAAAGCGACAAAGGGAGAGGGGGAGGAGGGGAGTGATGGGAGAAGTAGAAGTTGGCAGCGGGAACGGCTTGTGGCCGGATGGGAGCAGAGCGGGAAAGGAGGAGAGACGATACGATACGATACGAGACGAGACGAGGCGAGGGGAGGCGAGGCGAGGGAGACGAGGGGAGGGCAGAACGCCACTGGTTCGTCCGGGTGTCAAGGAAAAGAGTTTGAACAGAAGTCAGCATCAGTAGAGGTCGAGACGGCGCTTCAGGTCGCTCTTCTTCCACTCCGGCAAACGTTGGAACGCCGCCCTGGACATCTTGAACAAACGCTCAAACTCCTCTCCGACAGGTAGTCCTCCTTCCGCCTCTCGTCCACGCCCCTCAGTCTCGCGGCCGAGGAGCACCTCAGCTGGTCGTAGGAGTAAACCTGTGCGAAGGGCAGACATCCGACATCGTGGCCAATCAACTTAGCCGCCACATGGTTGCCCCGAGGACTCGTGGCCGCGTGGAGGCGTGTCACCCGCGCTCATTGCCTCCCAACCGACCCGCCTCAACCTCAACCTCCACTCCACCTCCGCCCCCGGACAGACATCCACCCCAGTCTGGCACCACCTCAACTGCCGGCCAATTAGTCAAGGCCACGGCCTGTCTACCAAAAAGCGGGGTGTGTTGAGGCGATAGGCGAAATTCTGTCCTACTGCTCGTCTCCCTCCAGTCGCCCCGTGACAGACGAAAAATTTCCTCCGTTTTGTGCGTACGTGTTCATGCATGCCACCTCCATCCACTGTCCCCGACCCGTCCCGTCCGCCGCACGGTCCAGCCCGTCCTCCACATCGCCCTTCTCCACCCCTGTCCTCGCCCCGCACAGTCGAGGGCGACTGCCCCCCACCGCCACCGCCACCGCCCACCGCTGAGCTCTCGAGCAGAGGCACGGGTCAAAACACCGTGTGTCACGGTTGAACAAACTGACAAACTCATGCTCCAACCCAAACGACCAAACCACTCGCCTCGAGACCGCGCGGTTCGTGCTTCCGCCGCCCTCACTCTCGCCGGCCCGGCGTTCCCAGAAGCGCAGGTTCCCATCACATCGGCCTCCTCCGGCCAGCAACAATCCACAAGGCTGCGGCGCCCGAGGAGCGAAGACTTCCTCGGGATCTCCTCGGGATCTCTTCCCCCACTGCATGGGGCAATTAAGCCGACGGTTGGCCGCGCAGTCCACACCCCCGTTCCAATGTCCATCTTGGCGCCTGCTTCCTCCCCACGGCCTTTCATAGCGCAGTAGGGAAACGGCTCAAATGTCCCTCCTCCTCCTCCTCCTCCTCTCTTCCCCCTGCCTCCCCTACCGCTCCCCTCCCGGCTCTCGCCTCACCAAATACAAGGCGCAGGCCATCGCGGTTGAGGCAGTATTTTGTTCTATTGCAGAGGGAGATCATCAGCCAGTGACGACAGAACGGTGGCCTCTTCCCGGCGCCCCCCCCGCCCCCCCGCCTGTCACCCTCTGGGACGGGTTCCCGCGGTGTTGACCTCACCATCTGCTCCAACGACTGTTGTGAGCACTCAACGCTACGACGTCTGGGCAGTCAACAGAACTCCATTCGCACCGAATGCACTCGGAACCCACCGCTTTGGCCAGGTCCTTCGTGGCAGTGCGTGCACGACTGCCCCGGAACAAATTGACTCTGACACGCCTCTACTACCCACAGGCTACGCGACGACAAACGACTCCCTCGAAGCGGGCCTTCGCAGGTGGATGCGGTCGGAGACCTGGTGCTTGGCAGCTTCGACGCGACATACCTTCTGAGCGTGGCAGGGCTTCGAATTCGCGGGTCGCAGCCAACTCTGCACGTCAGGATACTCATCACCCAGCAGAGCCTGCGACCTTCCCGCTCCCACCCGTCCTCGCGTTCTCCGAGGCTGTCCGGCCAGTCCTCCAGCCGTTCGTTGTATTCACGGCGTTGGTAGTCAGCGAACGTCCGTGGAAAGGTCAAAACGCCGTGCTCCCCAGGTAGTTGTAGCTCCGACGACCCACCGGACGCAGACCCGAGATCGCGGGAGGCGGCAGACCACCGGTGAGGGTGGTGGCTCGAGTCCGCGGATTGCCCCGCCTCGACCCCGACGAGAACAAGCGGGCGCTGCCGGTTGGCACTCCACAGTGTCCACCAGACCGTCCATTGAGAGTTCCTGAGAAGGCCGCTACATGTGGTACAGAGAAAGCGAACTTCACCTCAAAACCCCATCGTACAAGTGGTCCACCCCAGCAGTCGCCTCAGCAGTAAACAGACCATTCAACCGAGCAAATCACCGAGCACACAGTGCCCCCAACGCCGTGGCACAAAGAGCCCTTCCCCAGGGGGCGTTCACTCGTCTTCCGCTCTCCGTCTCGACAGGCACCAAAGTCGCCAAAGTTTATGTGAGTTGAGTGGACTTTTGTTGCATTTCCCCTGTGTTGATGGTGAAGGCGAGTTCTACGAGAGGAAGAGAGGGGGAGAGAGAGAGAGAACAGGCAGAGCCAATTGGAGGGTACAGGAGTGAGGCATTTACTCAACCCAAATTGACACGTCTTCACCGCGCACATTCACACGAGGCAGGCGCTGACGTTCGCCAAGAGGCCTGCATTTGCGCTACCTCCCCACCTCGCTCCGCCTCGACCTCTACTTTTTTCATCGCTCGCCTCGCCCCGCCCCCCCCGCCCCGCCCCGCCCCGCCCCGCCCGCCCCGCCCCGCCCCGCCCCGCCCCGCCCCGCCCCCCCCCCCCCCTTCTCCGTCTCTTCTCGCGACGCCTCGCCTCGTCTCGCTTCCCTTTCACCTGCTCACGTGATTCGCCCTTAAATTGAAATGACGTAGCAACACTTTCCTGCTAGTTGGGATAATCCCACAGGCAAACACAACCTCCCACTCACTCACCCAACCACACACACACACACAAACATCCACCCAAACCCCAGTCAGAGGGGCGGGAGAGGCGAGAGGAGGCCGCGGGCAGACCCGTTCCCCCACCTCGTCAAACCACTCCACTGATTGGCCAGCCACCTGTCAAATTAACGCTGCTCTCAACGACAAGAGACTGGTCTAGTAGAGTAAACTATCCACCCCGACTGTGGGTTCTACTTCTGTGCCACAAAGCGTTCGAAATCCCCAGCATCGCCTCACCCGGAGCGTTGGATATGCGCCGCTTAAACAGAGAATGGATCGAAATAAAGGGAGCAAAAAGGAACGATCTCCCCCAGACGCGGAGGTAGTTTCGTCCCCTGCCGCAGTCTGACAGCCGTGGAGGCAGGGAGAAGCGATTGAGCAGAATTGAAGGCATCACAGAATACTCCATCCTCTTGCCCTTTCCACTCGTCTGAGAGGAAGCCGAGCAACTGTTCGAGGAACTAGGCGAGGCGGAGAGGAAAAAACGTTTATTTGGGAAAAAAAGATGACATGTCAATGTCTTTGTGCGTATGTCTACGCAAAGAAGCCCCAGAAGAGACATGGTGATTACGACTGCGACGCAGGCGACAACGTTGACAATGATTCTCTGTTTGGGATCCTCCTCAATGCTCATCTCCTGTTTCTTCAACTCTATCAACTCCTCCGCCTCCGCTTCAGTGTACACCGGTTCACGTCGGTCCTGCATGGACTCCACACCGCAGAACCAATTGATGGTCTTCTTACAACACGACAGATTGGCTTGTTGGCCTCACCTTCGGCCACCCACTCCTCCTTCTCTTCCTCACTCACAATTGTCAACTTGGGCGCGTCCAATTCGGGATCGAAAGCGGCGTGTCGGTCAGCAAAAATGAGTCGTCGAGTCTAAGGACGAGAAGAGGTGAGAGGAGGAGAAGAAGATCGGTGTGGGAGAGGATCTCAGACTGCCTAGAGGCCTTACGAATTTCGGCGGAAGTGGCGGCGTGACGAGGGACGCCACAACGATTATCACCGCTGATATGCCGAAGAGGAGGATGGAGAAGTGCAGGTAGTGCATTGTCACAAGGAAGTAGGGCGGATTTGGTGTTCACCTGCCGCAGGGCGAGACTCCATAGGAGATCTCCCACGCGAATCTAATCACACCGATGATGAGGCCGATGATAAGGGCACAGAAGACGCCCTGAAATCACCAGAGATGAGGAGGAAGGAGGTAAAGGGTAAGAGAATTGAGGGAGAGAATGACCTCCGAGACGATGAGACACTTACGATCTCATTTGTCCGGTACCAGAAAGATAGCAAAGACGTAGCAGCGCAGATAGGCGGTGCCAGGTAACCGGTGACAGACTGAATGTAATCGAAGAGTTGGTCGCTCAGCTGGACAATCGGAATCCAAGCCAAACTGATACCGACGAGGATTACGACCACCACACTAGGCGAGAGTGTTGACGATTAGGAAAGCCTGGCTCAGAGCCAACGAAGAGGGCGCAAACTGCTCGACAACTCACCGACCGACAATCATGAGTTCGGCATCCTTGCAACGAGGACGAATAAGCTTCCAAATATCCATCGAGAAGATGGTGGAAGAGGAGTTGAATATAGACGTCAGACTAGATACCAATGAGGCCATCATGACAGAGAGCATGAGACCTCGGGCTCCAGACGGCAAGAGATTCAACACCAGCGACGGATAGGCAATATCGGTGCATCCAGCCACCTTTCCCACAAATCTTAACGCATGCCTCGGCATCTCCACAAGCTACAGTGTCTGCAAAACAAAAAAAACACGATTTTGTTGAACATAGTGATTAGGACTCAGTTTAGTTTAGGTATCATTCTGCCAAAATGAAGCCCTACCAGCAAAGAGGACGCGAGCGACCATTCCAGGGATAATCATGATCCAGAGAGGCATCATTTTGATGAAAATAGCGAGAACAATACCAGCCTTAGCATGAATCATATTCTTGGCGGCGAGGCAACGCTGAACAATGACTTGGTCAGTGCACCAGTACCAGGTGGCATTGACAGTTAGACCGAAGATGGCACCAATCCAGGGCAATTCAGTGCTGTGGACAGATCTGAAAAAAGTTCATGGCATCCTCTGGAGGAATACTACACTCAGCGTAGATTCCAGAGGGCTGGTTTCGGTGGTGATTGCGCCAAAAGGACTTGATTACGATCAGTATCGGTGCCGTAGAGATCCGGGTTGTACGATGTAATGTTCACTACAGGCGTTGAAGCTAGTACTTCTGTAAGCTCTAGTCGTATTTGGAATGGCATTGAAGTAATTAACGACCATGTTATCAAAACCACCAGTCACACTTGGAACCCTAAAAGTGACAACGAAAAGGGTCATTTCCTCTTGTGTATTGAACAGGAAAGAGGAGGACCTCAGATGATTGAAATCATACCTCGGATTGAGAGATACAATGCACCAGCCAACATAATCACGACTTGTGCGAAATCAGTCCATATAACGGCTGTTAAACCACCTGGAGGGCGAAAAAATAGAATTAAATAAGGGTGTTAGTAAAAAACAGGTGACGGGTACAAGCATACGAAAAACTCACCCATAATCGTGAAAAGGGCAGATACAACAAGCAAGATGAGGGCAGAGGGATAGATGAGATTTCCATGGCTTGTTGAATAAAAACAGCACCAGCATATAAAATCGGCTGAGATTTTTGTGAAGATGTAGAGCAGTAGAGCAATAACTGCCAAGTATACGCGAATACGTTGGCCGCCAAATCTATTTCGCAGGTATTCGGGCATTGTTAGGATCTAGTAAAGCATGTAAATTTATGCAATTAGGATATTACTCCAGAGGCAATGTAAACTGGCAAGAAGAGCCAGCCCAAAAAGCATAATGTAAAGGAGGCATTGAACTCAAAAACGGCTTTGGCGATTCCGGCAGCAGCACCAGAGCCCGCGAGACCGATGAAGTGCCCTGATCCGATGTTGCTTGCAAATAGGGAGGCTCCGACCGGAAGCCAAGACATAGACCGACCCGCCAAGAAGTAACCACCGACAGAACCGCGGTTTCGCAGTGACGACTAAATGTATAAGTGAGCTAGTTTAAAAAGTTATTCCTATAGCTACCCAAATGCCGACGGCGAATATGATGACGAAGTAAGCCACAATAACGCCGATATCGGCACCATCGAGGTATCCGATGATCGGTTGCATTTTGACACTTCCTGGGAAACATGTGTGAACGCCATCCCAGGCGCCTTTTATTAGCCCACGAATACGAAGTACGGGGAAAACAACAAATTTCAATTCAGTTATTCACTTAAAACAATTAGGGGTCATTGTCAGTGGGAGCCAAAAGTCTAAGCATGAATTTGATGCTTAGCTACTATTAACCCTTACACTGACAATAATAGAAGCATTTGCGTAACACACTATGTTTCAGGTTGATCGACGTGTTCGCTGCACATTACAAATGAGCCGACACAAGAAAAAGCATCCGACCTAACGTTTGAAGGATTAACATGTCTTTCAAACTTGTTGAATTTGTTTTGTTATTGGCTAATATATAAAATCTTACCGTGGTGTCAACTGGAGGCACATTAGCTTCCCGATTTCAAGTATTTTGGCGTGTTATATAACTGCCCCGGTTCCTTGGCTTTCATTCTTTGCACAGGCATTGTTGATTGTTGTCTCCCGTCCGCTTTTACGTTTAATACTCAATTACTGTTGAAATTTTGTGGTTATTCCCGGCTCCCGTACGTTCGTTTGCGATTTTTTTAATTTCAATCTAGTTGGCGCATTTTGCCTCCCTTTATTCCATTCTATTGCTCTGACATGCAGATAAGATAATGCAACTTGTACTGCGCCATTAAATATAATAATACGGCTGGAAAAACACAAACACTATTTTACCAGCGGCCATGAATCTTCGGATGCAACACTTGAAGTACATTAGCACAAATAACTCGGTCTTATATTTGTCACAACATGCAATCGTTTGATGCGGGGCCTTATCCGGGCGAAACCTTGTAAAACATCAAGGAAATATGTAATGCCCTTAGAATTGGTGACATTTATATTTAACCTGCAATCTTCATTTCCTCAAATCGCTACAATTGAAGGGCTTAAATCACGAATTGAAACAAGTCAACTCTGCAGCATTTCCGTGCAAATCTTGATTCCTTGCCGCAGCCTTTCACAACGCATTCACATTACCTATGTTACTTGATTTAATGCCAAGTGGTTTAGTGGGAATGGTGCCTTTAATGCAAGGAGCGCAACTGGTATTCTCCTTAAATATCCGAAATAAGTCGAGGGATTTAACCTTATACCATGAGTGATTAAACAGAAAATCGCATCACATCTTAAGCCCGACAGAAATGACCCAAAATCATTTCATGCATATATTGTGAAATCCGGGAAACCCTAAATCCTCTTGCATATCGACGCTTTTCTATCACTACTTTCAAAAGGTACCAAGCTCGGGACCTTTGTCACACAAACGCTGTAAATCCTCGCAGTGCCGTACGACGTGCCATCTCAATATAACATTCCTTACAAATATATTTAAATCATTAATTCAACTGCCTAATCATATTTTGAAAGAGATATCGTAGGATCGTAGACATGGTCTCATTAGCATTTGAAATCCTTTCCGCTTTACAATGGTTCTCGTATTTATTTTGCTGTGTTCTGCGAAACATTAAAAGATTCTCTCGAGCACGCAAACCTTGTTAATTGACAGATGCGAAAAAGTAAATGATGGTAAATCCTATGGGGCGTAGATTTCTATTTACTAAAACCATAGAATCATGTTTTAGGCCCCCACGTCCTTCTCTACAGGAAATCTATCATAGGTTTACTCGGCACCTAGATTTAATGGGGAAAAAGCACAAAGGGGACTTTAATTAAGAACTTCGTTATGTGATGTCCTCGTGAGACGGGACTATAGGCAACTCATTTATGTTATTTATTCCCAATTGTGCAATGGTGGCATTGTAAGTGATTTATAGTCGTCGTTCAGGAGTAATCGTGAAGAGGCTTGGCACAGCAAACACGCCGGTCTTGTAAGATAAAACTAAATGCACATCATATTTGCACCAGGCACTAACAAATGAAGTCTATTAAATTTCAACTTCATAGAAGTGCTTGCACTGTAAATAACCTGACCTGTTAGTGGCAACTAAAACTAAAACGAAATTTATACCGCGGAGCCATTGCTTATTTCCCCACCCTTACACGACTTCAAAAAGGTGCGTATGACATTTCCCTTTGCACGATAGTTTGCTATACGCCATGCTCAGTTTTAGAGCACAAACCATTTTAGTACATAATCGTCAATCTTTGCCGCTTATTGCCTGTCGTAAAATTCTCTTAAATCCTTTAATTTAACCAAGATCTCATCTACTATTGCCTAGAGCTATTATCGAGGATATAACCGATTAATTGTTTATATTTATAAATATAGGTAAATGTGAGTGAAGTACGTCGGATTTTGCCTTTAGCGGCGGCCTGTAAACCCGCGTTTTTTCGGTGCCCTGCGTTAGAAGTTGGTTTTCAGCATGTTATATTGCCCCCTAATGAAACCCTTTTCCGCCCTTTGAAAGATGGCGGTCTTGATAGGTGTTTTGTCTGGACTCTTTCCGCATCCTTGTCTTTACTTTTAGCTGTCACAGCTCTCATAATATACACTATATGCCTGCATCGTAATTCTCGACGGTTACAGCCAAGACCGACCGGATATGGATTAACAATCCAGATAACTCTGTCGATTTTGATTGTGCTTGCCACTTTGGCGGAGGTGCTCATCTATGTTATTGCCAAAGGTGGTGACGTTAGCCTTACCTATGGATTTTTACTACTTTACACTATCTCCATGATCTTCTCATGGCCCACTGCATTGGCCCTTCTCATCACGGAACACAAATACGTTTGTCCAAGGTTATATGGCCGAAGTCATGGATTTCCCTTGGTACTCTTTTGGACGGTTAGTTTCGTCCTCGCACACCTTCCCTTACATCTTTGGGCAATAACTCTTGGTGGTGGAAATTCCAATAGTGAGTTATTCTGTTACTTAATCCCTTTGCTCATAGCGATTTAAACAAAGTGGAATTGTCAATTTGGATTGTGAAATTACGTCTGCATTCTCTTCACTTTCATCATGGGTTTTATGGTGATTGGAACTCCAAATTATACTATGCAGTATCAACAATTGTTGGATGCAAATGATACTAGTGAAGCTGCTTCTAGCGTCAGTCGTTGGAACTTATTCAAACGCCGTACTGTTTTCCTCTTCCACCTCATTTGGCCTAAGTCAAAGTGTTTACTGCAATTTAATATTTTCGTCTGCATTGGCATCCTAATACTGACTCGCATAGTCAACCTTTGTGTTCCTGTGTTCTACAGGGATGTCGGTAGGTCGGCCTCACCACTGAAGCCTTTTTTTGTCTCTAGTGAACAGTCTTACCCCCAACATTACTGCAAATCAGACTGTGCATGATGTCTTTCGGGCGATGGAATCGGGGAATTTCAACTACCTCTATGTGACAATTGTTGGGACCGAGTGGACTAGTGTTAAGATGGGACCTAATACTTTATTACATTGGGCTTCGGGCCATTCAGGGGGTTGGCTCGGCCAATTCTGGACTTTTGGGTGCAATTCAAGCCCAACTTTGGATAAAGGTGGATCAGTATTCTACGCGCATCCTGGGAGTTCATCTGTTCAAACACCTGCACAAGTAAGTCACGCCTCCCACGTCACCCTCGAGGCTGGTAAAGCCTCGAGCAAGAGATGTTGGTTGGGAAACCACTTAGTCAAGTTGAGGGTTCGCTCTCTTCCCTCGTCTGTTAGACAGAAGAGTTTTTTCCGATTTGGAGGCACTGACCACGATGAAATCTTACCTTTGGTCGTTCCGTCCGGTGGTAGAGAAGTGTAGTCTACCTCCTCCCATCTCAGAGAGATTGTTGGTTTTTAAGCGCATGTCTAAGTTGAGCTGTCGAGTTCTGCACTCACTTTCTCGACCTGGTAGTTTGTTCTGCTTCGAGTTTTGGAGTCTGTTCAATAATCACGCCTTCTTGTCAAGGGGATTCGAGGGCTGGGATGGCGAGAAGTCGGCCACTTCCCATGAAAGTGACGCCGCCACGGTCCGCCTGCACTCAGTCGACGATTAAGAAGGAAACTTCAGAAGCACACTTGTTTGCCTTTGCCTTGGATTTTTGACGGACACATGCACCTAATCGCGTTTTCAAATCCATTTGTTCGTTATATACGCGGCGACGTATTTGACAGCGTAGCAAGGTTAATGTGGACCATGTTTCTCATTGTCTGTTCCTTTCTTTGAGGTGTATTAGTGAACATCATGTCCTCACATCGATTCTTTTTGCTCTACCTGATGAGGAGATGGATGAGACGTTTACTTCCTTCCACTACTCTAAATTTAGGTCTTTTCCATCCTCTTTTTGTTCTGGCTTGTGTGGTCGGGTTTGACTTTTGGCACCCACTCAAATCCCTTTTTCTCCATCATCTTTTAGTCAGTCGATGAGCTGGCATTTATCACGGAAGACTGGTGCAATGCTACGAATCGTCGACCGTGGCACCTCCAGTGTCTCCAATGTTTTTAAACTACCTGCTCTTCGGCATCATCCCCACAATTGTTGACATCATTATTGGCATTATTTACTTCCTCATCACCTTCAACTTCTGGTACGGTCTCATCGTCTTTGTCACCATGTTGGGTTACATCGGTGAGTTTAGTGACAATTGTTTTTTCCTCCTTTGTGGTTGAAAAAACTGGCCCTGATGTGAACATCTTTTTGCCACCGATATCTAGTTCCCTACCCCGTCTCAGGGGTGGTGGTTTGCGCTCCTTGGGTGTGCTCAGCTAAAGGTTCCTCATGCATTTCTTATACCTAAAAGCTACACCTTTGCTCTGACACGTGTTTCCATAATGGTCAGTTCCTTGTCAGCTTGTGACACGATTGGGAAAGATAGGCGGTGGTAGGGGCGATTGCGGTCGGGCCTCCCGACACGCCTGACCACAACCGATGCTGGACTGTCAGCGCATCCGCATCCCAATGCCACGGACTAATCATTTTTAACCGCCTCAAAGGGGAGTTCAACAAACCTCTTCAACTGACGAAAGTGAATTCGCTATTTGTGCATCTGGCAATGATCACACCGCCACGAATGTAAAGCAGGTTGCATGCCTTGCGATAAGCGCCAACAGTTTCTTTGTCTAACCTTCATAGAAGCTTGTCCTCTCCTCTCTTTCCTGCACGTCTTCAGGTGGATCGGAGAGAGTGATGCTGACTTGATCACTTTGTGCTTCCCTGACACTGAAACGTGGTCCTTTTCATTAGCTAATCAGGTGGGCTGGGGCTGATGAAGGGTGAGACAGGCGGATTAATCCGTCCAGGGAACCGGGATTTGTCATCTCCCTGCCTAATTGGAATGTTTACTAGAGAGAAAGAGAGGGAGGGAGGAGGGAGGGAGGGAGGGAGGTGCATTGCATTTTGTGTCATGTAATTCGCTGACGTGGCTCCCTTTCTGCGGTCATCCTTCCCACCAAAACTCCTTTTTCCCGAGGTCTGTGTGCGACTCGCCATGTACGCTGCACAAAGATCTGTTTGTTTTAAGACTGCGGAATTGTTGGAGTGGGATGAATACAAGGTAGGAGGTGGCGGAGGCCGTAAGGTAGCTCCTTAAACCTCTCTCCTCGCTATGGTAAATGCAAAGGAGATTGAGATTGGATCCCTTCACATGCCATTACTAACTTCTGTCAATCTTAAATCGACTTGTAACTAAATCACTGTTTCTTTACCTTCAATTTCTCTCGCCTATTCACTAAGGGAGGCGGAGATGTCGAGGACGATGTTTGAAGTTTGATCTCACTCGTGCTCGACAGTTTACGCTGCCATTCCTCCTCCTTCCCTTCCTCCGCCACGTGCCACACCTTGTGGCAATTGTGCGGCTCCACTGTGGAAGGAAGGGAGGACCTGTTGAGCACTTCATAACTCCCTCAAAGACTAGGTGTATCTTTTCTTTCCTAGTCGTCACAATTTTCATCACAGAGTGGCGTAACAGATTTCGTCGTGTGCTGAATGACATGGATAATGCCAAAAGTGCTGTCGCGGTGGATTCGTTAATAAATTTTGAGACCGTAAGTTCCATGACAACATTTACATCCATACGGCCTCGTTTGCGTGTGTGTGTGTGTGTGTGTGCACTTTCCCCCAAAACTGTTGTTCTGTTGAGGTGCCTCGATGGGAACATCCACCTACATCGTGACAATTCGTCTTAGGACAACAAAAAGTTTCCATTTCGTGTTGAAACTGCATTCTGTCAAAAGGACACTTTTGGGTCACGACTCTGTTGTGGTGTTAATGAGCCCTTGTATACCTCCTGTTCAGTTAGGCTGTTCTCTCGCCCCCTAGTAACCGGCTTTCGAGCCAAAATTCTATTGTGGCGGTATGATGTAAATCTCATCATCATCTCTGACTGCTTCGTAATCCCCTTTTCAAGGTGAAGTATTACAATGCGGAAGACTTTGAAGTTGATCGTTACAATCGTGCCATTCTGGAATATCAGCGGGCGAACTGGATGAACCAGACGTCTCATTCTATCCTAAATGTAACCCAATCGGCGATAATCACCGTGGGCCTCATGGTGGGCACCCTCCTCTGTGCTCGCGACGTCGTCTCCGGCACTCTGACCGTGGGTGATTTTGTGCTCTTTTGCACCTACGTCCATCAGCTCTACATGCCCCTCAACTTCTTTTGATTTCAGTACCGGTGAGTGGTGGTTATTGCTAGCACAACGTCTGCGCGATATCTCCATCACTTCGCGAAAGCTCGCACACCGCAGGTTGTGCTGCAGTTGAGCAGCCACGCGGGGATGGGGAGCGGAACGACGCGCTGACCTGGCCGCTTTGTCTTTCGGGAGCCCACTTTGGGCTATTAGATCAGAGGAATTGTCGGAATTAGGGCCCAATTTGGTGGCCAGAGGCGTGGGCTTCAACTCTGTCCCCCTAGTTGAGCCTCGTAATCGAAGCCTTCAGGTGGGGTAGCGCTTACACCTCTCCTTCCTCCCTCATTACTAACTGCGGGGGAGGGGGAGGGGATGGGTTCAAATTAGTCGACTTTCTCCAAGGCAGAGCATCGTCCCATCCTTTTTGGTGCAGTGATCGACACACATGTCAGTCCCATGTCCCAGGTCGAGAAAGCCAGCTCTGTCAGTCCGTAATTTCCAGCTCTGCCAGTGCATTCCCCCTCTTTGAATTGTCTACAAAGTCTGCATGCGTGCGCAACCTCATCGCAGAGGAGCGCTGGCCGAGGGAGATCACGTCGTCATGGACATCGGGCCACTTGGAGCTGACTCGCTTTTTCCTTGTCCAGTCTGCTACAAACGAGTTTCGTGGACATGGAGAAATATGGTTGAAAGTGTTGGAAGAAGACGCGAGTATTCACGACGTGTCCAACGCGCCACCACTGGCTGTCAGCGGGGGGAGGATCGACTTCGTAGATGTCTCCTTCGCCTACTTGCCTGAGTTAGTTTGACACTGTTGGTTTACGCTTGCCTTGAGACTTTTTGATGCTCCCAAACTCTTCCCCTATTCCCCCTCGTCCCCCCCCCCCACGTTGTACTCATCGGCTTTTTTCGGTGTTTTAGACGACCAGTCTTGAAGAAAATTAATTTCACCGTGATGCCAGGCAAGAAAGTTGCCTTGGTGAGCCAGTGATAAGGTCTTATGGAAGTTGTTAACTTGCTGTTTATTTGGTGTCAACTAACTTTTCTACGTGAATCTGCACATCTACTCGGGGTGGCTAAGTAGACAAACAACCCTCGACTGAGCAGTGATTGGAGGCTATCGGACTTTGAGATTTCATTTCTCTTCTTCTCCCTTCCCTTACAACAAAGGTGGGCCAAACAGGCAGCGCAAAGTCGACGATTGGACGTCTCCTCTTTCGTTTCTACGAGCCGTCGGACGGGGAGAATTCTGATTGACGGGCAGAACATCCTCGACGTGACCCAGCATTCCCTCCGCCAGGCAATCGGTGTTGTGCCTCAGGTGAGCCGTTGATGCTGAAGCATCTGGACGACTTGTCTTTCTCTCTCCCCCCTCCTTTTTCTCACCTCGATATGTTTGTATTTTGCTCTTCCTCCACCTTCCCGCGGCAAGGATACTGTACTCTTCAACGACACCATCGCCTACAACATTCATTACGGACGTCACTCGGCCCTGGTGGAGGAGGTGAAGACCGCAGCACGCGCCCGCGCAAGTGCACAAGCGGATCGAGGAGTTCCCCAACGGCTACGACACCGTGGTGGGTGAGAGGGGACTTAAGTTGTCGGGCGGGGAGAGGCAGCGCGTCGCCATCGCCCGCACCCTACTCAAAGGCCCGAAAATCATTATCCTCGACGAGGTAGACTTTGGATGTCCCAACTACCTGTTTATCTTACCTGCCCCAGGTGGAGTATTTTCGCCATCCTCCCTGTAGGCCACGTCGGCGATGGATACGGCCACGGAGCGGTTGATTCAAGAGAGTTTGGAGAGGATATGCGAGAACCGGACCACCATCATGGTGGCTCATCGTCTCTCCACCGTGCAGCATGTGGACGAAATTTTGGTCCTTCACCAGGGCGAGATTGTGGAGCGGGGCAGCCACGAGGAGTTGTTGGCTATTCCCGACGGGCGGTATGCTTCTTTGTGGCGACAGCAGAATTCCAAGTCTTCCCATGTTGGCCATGACGAAGCGGAGGGGTAGAAAGCGCGGGAGTGAGTGTGAATAAGGGAGATCTTTTTGGACAACTTCGCTGCTTTTCCCCTACTTTTTGGCTATCGTGCGATTGACGGATCAAGCAACCTTTTTTTATTCCATGACACCTGATTTCACTCTCCCCACCCTCATCAAATATTGTAACTGTCACTGGTGATTTGTTAAATTGTGAACAATGCTGACAGAATCTCTCATCTCGACGCAAATCTCAGCCATGGGGCAACTCAGATGGGGCCGGCTTTCCTCAAAGATGCGAGCCACTTTTTAACTCCTGTTAGCAGGCAAACAGCCATTTTTTGCCGCGAAGGAGACACGAAACCAACTGACTCGCGAGAGTGCAGTCCCAGTAGAGGAGTCGAGGACTGCTGTCGGTCCGGCGGAAGTTTCCATGGTTAGAACTGCCGCTCTGCCAGAAGACGGACGCTTCTGAGCCGCGATCTGAGTGGCATTTGACACCTCGAAGTGCGGCGCAGTTGTGGTGGCTTCACCGCGTCCAGGTGACACCTGTGGCAGCTGTGGTTTAGTCAACGAAAGCCTCCTAGGCGGGGCGGAGCTCAGTTGGCCGGGAGGGTCGAATCGGCGACGTGAACACGAGGTTCAGGCCTCGAATTTCTCCGAGTGGCGAATGCTTGTGTGGCCATTCTCGGGCCACAGTGTCGCCGTTGACCGCAATTAATCGTGGTCGAGTGAGAAATCGGACGCCTCTTTTCGGGCTGTGGGCGAGACGACTTGCGTATGCCGAAATGACGGGTACGTCGGCCGTGAGGATGTGGGAACTGGGTCAAATGGGCAATAATCGGCACTACTTTCTAGTTGGAACTCGCTTGAAGCTCTTTTGTACTTTTTAAACACCGCCATGGTGTTTGAAATCGGGTCATCCCGCTTCGAAGGCGCTTTTCCTTCTGACTACATTGCAACACATGCTACTCAAGCACATTTCAGTAGTAGGGGTGTGCGTGAACCCGCTGTGAGGCGTATTTATGGCAGCAAGGACATTTTCATAATTAGCATTTTATCATTCTCCGTTTGGGAAGGTGGGAAACTAGTGGCCTGACAAAACTGCCACTCGTTTGATGGGTTGGAGCACCAGTGCGCCAGTGACCTCGGTTGTCAAGGCGGAGTTGCTGTAGAATGACTGCCCGATCGGCTATGGATTGAAAATTGCGGCAACATTTGAGGCTAGCAAATTGTTGGGAGCCGGAAAACCTTTCCTTTACATGTCTAATCACCCGTAGAAGAAAAAGATACTGCTGATTTATTCCAAATGTCGTAGTGATTGTTGGAAATGTCTGCGATTTCTCGTGGTAGAAATATACTTTGACGAAAGAATGTACTTGGATTGCCGAAGATGGACATCTCGCGAGGTCTTCGACATCGGCAACATTTATAATGCTAAGCGCCTAAATTCCCAAGGCTTGTAAACAAGCGTGGACGTGGTCACTCTACCCTGAGTGTTCTCCTTTTCGATCAGTCACATTTGAAAGTTTTCCGGACTGTCTCTTAAGTGACTCCGTCGCCATCAGAAACGTGTTTGTCTGGCACCTTACACATCGACGCTGGAACGTTGCTTCGACGTTTCCAAGCAGTCAAAAGGAAGTAAAGAATTTCTCTGTTTATACGCGAACTGAGGCCATCTGCCTGCCTGCATGCCTCCGCCTGTGCCTTTGAGCTCTCGAGTCGCCTCTCTTATGTGACCCGGTAGAGGCTTAACCTCACCCGCCGGAGGGGGGGAATAACTTTGAGGTGAAATTCTGTGTGCCTCGCGAATTTATTGCCACCGGGATTGTGGTCCGACTGGCGGGCAGACAAGCCACGCGGCATTCGGGTGATGAGGCTCTACGCAACATCGACGCTTCCCTGATGAGTTTGCGGAGGCAGTCTCAGATCGGGAGAGTTCTGCGGACAAACTC
This sequence comes from Dipylidium caninum, assembly GCA_017562135.1. Lineage (NCBI taxonomy): Eukaryota > Metazoa > Platyhelminthes > Cestoda > Cyclophyllidea > Dipylidiidae > Dipylidium > Dipylidium caninum. Next base: position 9,935 of record QEYB01000321.1, on the reverse strand, counting down.
TCACGCGAAGAAACCCTGACATATCACCCCAATAAATAATATTTTGGGGGAATCAAAGCGCGATGTTTCAAACATATTGCCCAAGTGGCTAGTCGAAATAGGTTCACCCACAAAAGTCTGTTTGTCCGTCGACTTAAGAAGGCCTTTACAGCTGCCTAACTTTAACAAATTCTCTCATTTGACCTGGAGTGACTTTGCGTTTTGTCTCGCCCCCCCCTTCCCCCCCCCGCCCTGTCCTCCTGGACCAGGACAAAAGAGAAGACGCTGTGTCCCGAGACAAGAGGTGACGTACACTTTGAGCAATGAAATTGACACCAAGAGGGTGGAAGGAGTCGGAGAGTAAGACATTATGGAGGCGATAATGAAAGGCTTAGGTAATACACTTATTTGAAACGTGAGTTATAAAGCAAGAGAACCAGGCGAGAGGGTGCGAGGTGAGGAGATTAGTGGTGAAGGGAGGGGAGCACAGAGTTCTAATTACTTCAGAGTTGACAAGATGACTTTGTACATTTTCACAGCCGTTGATGCAGCAGTAGGGACTCAAGACGATATGTTGGGATTCACTTGGCCTTTTAAAATGTCGGGTTGACGGACCGGGGACCGATGGCGGGACCGATGGAGGCGGTTGGCTGGGCGGGCGGCGTCCAGGAGCGTCACCGCCCAACGGGTTTCATCCGACGCCTCTCGGTGGTGAAAACCGTTGAACTGGCACACATCGACTGCTTAAATACCGCCTCTGCCTTGCGTGCATCGCCTTTCACCGTGCGCAAGGCACGCGACCTTGTGTGCGCGTGCTAATGGGCAACGCACCTTGAGTGGCACTCACTCACGCACGCGCGGACCGATCGATACGAGTGGAGCAGCGGACCCTTCTGATTGGTGCACGCCGCGTGCGCACGTGGTGGGCCCACATGGCGGTGTGCTCACGTTTTTGCGTAGGTTATTTTGACACGTTGGCGAGCACTGATTGGTCAGTTTCGGCACACCGCGCGACTAGTTGACATTGAGGCGAACGGAGGGGCAGAGTAGCCAAAAAAATAAAACGAACCTCGTGCTGCTTCTTCTCTCCAGCACGGCCTAAGCTAAGTCTGCTGGTCACGCCCCCAAATAATCACCGCTAATAAAGTAATAAATTGCAACCTTTTTCACGCAACTGATAGTTGATTGTCTCACTTATCAAGGTGGGGATAATTTTTACCAAAGCGTAAACAATTAATCGAGTCCGATGACAGGCGAAACACTTGGAAATACCATAGACGCGATGATACTCACCAATCACTATTTGACTATTAAAATGGCAAAGCTTTGAAGTTTCTGCTATTTTCAGATGAAAATAATATGAAAGTGAGGGGAATGAGAGGTGCAGTTGTTTTAGAATACTTGAGAATTTGCAATTAGCGTTAGATGTGCCTCGTGCACCTTCTGATATAAAGTTGCAATGCTTCTAAGGACGAATTTCACGAGAAGTGGTCGTCTTTCTCGGAAATAATAATTGAGCTTCTCGTGGTTTTTATTTCCCGATACTTTCGTGTTTTCTCCGAGTATTTAGCGCGAGGAATTTGCTATTATTTCCCTCACCTGTTTCAAAAATTATAACATTTTTAAGGGGTTACAAATCAACATCATGTGATTTGCTCTAACGGAGCATCTGCCTAGGGAAAAAAACATCAATTCACTTAAAAAATACTTGATTAAAGACGCCTCTCTTACAGTCACCAAATTAACGTTTTCAGGCGTAAGAAGTTGTTTCTTTTTGTTTGAATAGAAGTCACTTTTAGACGGTGTTAGACCAATAAAAAAGCCTTGCAAAACTCATCGAAGGGTAGAAAAATAAACACTTTTAGACATGCAAACATGCTCAAAACACACCGGGGGTGAACGTGTGTGTGTGCGCTGTGTGTGTGTGTGTCGTGCGTCCTGTTCCAACCTGAATCCTCTGCCACGCGTCTAATTATTATGCCAGGACGGTGGCAGAGTCCGGGCTGCCAAGTAGCGCTGCTTACTCACCGACTCTCGGGTTCAGCGCGGTGCCAGCGACTTTGAGCGCTTGTCACCCGGTCGGCTGTCGTCGGGGCGACGATCACCGCGGCCGGACGGCCCATTTGCCCAACCGGACACTAGGCAGGCCGGAGGCCGGTTGTCTCTGCAGTGGTGCAGCAAAAACCCCTCCCCCCCCCCAGCGACTCGTGCCCGAGCGCCGGTTGTTCTCTCAAAGAAGACTGAACTGCCATTCCATTAACCGAAAAATAAGAACCACCATCAACCCACTCATCGGTTAAGCGAAATTTAGATGAGGTGGGAATTCGTATTGGCAAGAAAGGAGGCGTGTACGAAATGCCATTGGTTTCAACACGTACCGAAGCGTGGGCTGCCAAGACGGCAAACACACGCAGTTCAATTAAGGCAATCAAAGACAGATGAAATACCTTTCAAGTGAACAAAACCTATTCGACTTGTGGCTATTTTTAATGAGACACGTGCCTCTCTTGGGGGGTTGTCTGTGTACGAGGATAGGGGTTCGGGTTTCAAAATTGTGTACTGACTCTCGCCCTCTTCTGACTTATAGGCCGTTCCTTTTTAAACGGAAGTGTCAGTTCCCAACATTAAAGTCCTTCAAACAACCGGCCAAATCGAATCATGAAAAAAAGTGTAACACGGGGAAAATGAGGAAGAGTATTGTTTACTCACAGTGGGCGGGACAAGTTACATCGATTTATTCTTTCCTCAAAAGCATTCAGAAGTGATAGGATAAAATAAAAATGTGGTTTAACCAACAGTAATGTTATTTTCACTCACAGAGCTTAGCCTAGCCAAATAAATTTATTTGCTTAAGCTATCTCAGCCATGTAAATTGCGGGGACAGCAAATGTGGACTTCAGGAGGGCTACTAACGCTTCGTAATAGTACCACAAGGATTTCCATTGGAAAAATATTGTTTCACGCCATATAGAGGTGACACAAAATATTCATTCAATTTAACTTAGAATATTAGGTAAATTTATTTTGAGTTAATGATAAACATCGTCAATTGGTCCTCGAAGTCGCATAATCAGGACCACTGAACTATGCTGAGTTCGTCACCTTCAACGAAACTACGAAAAATAGCATAAACCAGAGTGTCAAGCAATGCTTGTGCAGAGAAAGTTAACTGGTACCGTTGCTATTGGTACTGCCAATATTACGAAAATGTTACGAAATTCAGAGGGTTGTGACAGCATAGTGTAGCAAAAGAAAGGCATCCACTAACCCCATTCGGTAAAGTAATTTATGTGAATCTTTTGTGCCTTTCCTTCAACGGTTCCAGCGATTTAATTAAACGCACGGAAACTGGAATACAGAACACTTTTACGTATCATTCCAAAGTTTTTTGGACAGGCAGGAAGAGCATCGTCCATCTAAAACGCGTGAATGTTTTGATGAAATCGTTAGCACGTAACGATATGTGACCTAAACAAATTAATTTTCTTGCAACTTTAATAAATTCCTTGAAATTTAACATAGGGAATATATTATTTAAGAAATTTGTGATTGTTTTAGTTTAATGGAGAAGGTTTTATCTAGCTAGTGTCTGTTTGAGTACGCTAACGCGCGAATCCGGCGCTTGCGCGATTACGGTTGATTCGGTGGTCTTTGAAGATTCCGCTGGAGGCTACGTTTCGCTTTGGAACAGTTTACATCCTCGTTTCCTGGTTAAAGTGTATGTTCAGTTAGCGCCGATACAAAGGTTCGTTTTTTGTTGCACAAGCACTTGATGTAAGAAATCTACCCCCAAATGATCCCTTAACAAAACAAAAGATCTCGCCAATCGATTCTTACTTATAAGTTGTGTTACGAGGGGTCTAAATAATAGGAGATAATTATTATTGCCCCACAAATTCGTAGCGGCGTTTGTGGCCGAAACCTCACAGCTTTCTTCCGTAACTAAGCCTTATTTTTTAGATTATTTTAAGATTGAATGTTATTTATTTGATTTGTAGCTGCTTTTACACACCAAAAATTGCTTATGAGTAAGTACGAGGGGGCCGAAAAGCTACTCGAAATTTGGTTCTTCAACGATAGCGACAGAAGTTCACACTCGTTTCAGAAGTCCGGATCTTCGTGACTTGAATGAGTAGATTTATATAATTATATCAAGGTTTCACAATTGTTAGAGCCCAAATTAAACATATGCTAACATTATCGCATTGCGTAAAATCGTGTCCGAATCTCATAACAAATGGCAACTCAGTTTCGTTTTAAGGTAACTTAATCATTATGTTTTTTTTCAATTGCATTCTTTAGTGAGAGTAGTCTGTTCATAACTACAAATCGTATAATTCTAAAGAATCTTGTGGTCGAACAGAGGTTTTGCGGACCGTTGAAACCACTGATTCAATATGCCTCGTGTTTGGGCTTCACCAAATACCTTGTGGGTTGCTGTGCTCTTTCTTTTCCGTACAATGGAATGATTTTTTTTTAACTCTTTACGTTCCCATTCTAGGTATACTATTCTCGTAGATCTTTCCTCTTTCCCGAACTTCAAGCCTCGCCTCATAAAGATTTCAAAAATGAGGTTTGCTCGTTGGAACTTAAATTATAAGTTGACTGATCAGCTAACATGCTTGACTTTCAACCGCTTTGCTTTTTAGGTCAACTTACTTGATCAGTTTCTGCAAAGGTTCGTTTTGCTTTATTCTTCCCATAGCAATTTACACTTTGTGTTCCTGTAGCTGGATCTGGTTACACATTTGGTCGCCTGAACGGGGACTGTTGGTGTGTTATTTTTCTGTCTTCAACTTTTTCTTATCCGACTTGGGCTTTACTTTTAACTTTCTGTTCGGCATCACAGGAATTTTTACTACGGTCGGTCTACTTCATCACAACTGAATGAACCACCAGGTCAAACCCTAGAGGTTAGTATTTCTCACTCTAAAACCATTGTTGGAAGAGTCCATGATGCCTTAGAGCCACCTGTGTCTTTTCCTTAAATTTTTTGGCACGTCCTTGCGCACGTTTGCCTAATCCAATTTATAGCGCGCGAAGCGGCGTACATATATATATAGTATGCGTATCATTAATTACAGTGAAGTTTTACCTTTTATAAAGTCTTTTTGAATCTGTATTTCTGAATTTTTTGAATCGATTTTAATAAGTAGTACTTTGATTTAACACAGGGGTTGTTTACAAATATAGTCATCCCGTTTTGATCTGTGTAAATTTTATTATTTAGCCACAACCAAACGCCTATGGTTTTAGATTCCTTTTTCGAATTCATTTTCCCTCAAGTAACCGTTCGTCAATATCTATAACCATAAAGGAGCCTCAATCTTCCATTTAACATAACTCTGCTCGAATAGAATTTGTGACTTTGGAATCTTTTTAACACCCGCTTCGACATGCCTATTTCCTCTAGGTATTTTTGCTCTATCGATTGTAAAGATAACAGTTGTAGTTGGGGCTATTTAAAATGAATAAATATTAAGTGACCATCAAGTCCTCTTCCAAATTGTAGTTTTATTCTTCCTGTGATCGGAATGCACTCCAATGATTCCGTTGTAGTGGCCTTTATTGCTCACTTGTCTAAGGTTGCTTTCTTCTCTTTGCATGCTTGTCTTTCCACTTTTATTACGCTCTTTCCAGCTTGAACTTTGGTTTGTATCGGTGCTCCTTAGTCGATCCAAGTTCGCGCTCATGCTATTATTTGGTTCGCTCATACGCCTTTATCTACCCCCTTTCTTTCTCCATGTATCCCCATGCGAGTATCGGATTAATTAGCATGAAGGTGTCCTATAGTCAATCAGAAGGCTTTTCTTCCTCCTTCAGCCTTTCTGCCAGGAGTACAATTTTATAGCTATCGTAAAGTCCAATCTTTATCTGAATATTCACTTGGTGTTGATCGCTCCTCAACTTTATGTAGAATCTGAGACGCAATTAGCCCAGTTAACTTATAGGGGTTGTTGGCCTCTAAGCATCCAATGATTCACTCCATCTTCGCATTGGTTGCTGACCGACAACTTTCCTCATAGTCAAGGGTATACTTTTGCGCGTAACCTTACAAACCTGTGAGGAGCGATTTATTTATTCTAGTGTTCTTAAATTACTCGATTATAGGCATTCTATGCCCCAAAATTGGCCAAATATGGAGCCAGATTTTTTTAAATCCTTCTCTTGGTATTCCTTTCCATTAAGTTGATGATGCGGGGATTTAGATGCGTCGAAAATGGAGTTGTTCTATGCGCGCACTTCGCGATCTGCTGAGGGAAGCCACTAAAAGTGAGTTCTCGACTTCTTTGCTTTTTCCCTTTATCGGCATCTTAATTTTTCTCATTCCATTTTTAGCGATCGGGAATCGACCGATCTTTTTTCCCACGGACGCATATCCTCTCATCTTTTCAGTCCTTGCGGATATTCAGCCAATGGGTCTCTTGAACGGGGTGAGTGGGACTGAGAGAGTTTTCAACCACTCAATCTTTCTTCATACTGTTTCTTTCTTGTTACTTGCTTCTAAATGGCTCTTGAATAACGACAACATGAACTTTTCCTCCATCTACAATATTATTAGCTGTCCCTTCGGATTGAGATGTCATTTTTTCTGTACAAACAAAGTCCTCATTTTAAGCGTTGGTAGTGTTATGATAACATTTAGGGCGAGATACTTTCTGGGGTCAATTAGTACCTCTATTCGAGGTCTGAACTACTTGAAATTTGGAATTTTAAATGATTTGAGGGAAAAAGTGAATTTATTATACCTACGAAATGATTGATAACTTTTTTGTCATTAGTGCCTTTTCCATAAGCCATTAGTTGAACTCCTTTCCTTCTGTTGACTCCCAAGTCGTCGTCGACTGCCGGTCAGTCTGTTAAATTAAGTACAAACCTTCAGGTACCACGGCATAGCCTTGACCACACGTATGGCAACTTGAGTTCGCCATAATCTATTTCTACTATTATTTTGCATTCTTCCATCTTTCAGGTAACGCCTAGTTCAGGTGTAATTGACTTAGTGACCTTTTTCCACGCGGCATTGTCGGTTTTCACCGTTACCCATTCTTGAGACTTTCTGTGCGTAACGCTGTACAACTTAAATGATGGGGTGGCTTCGGTCTGCTTTCAGCTACGCTGGAGAGCAGCAAATCTTTTGGTCATAGCAAGAGGGTTTCAATGCCTACCAAAGCTTGCAGCTGTGAATGTCCCGCTGCCCGCGATAATCTGGTCACGGATTTAGCAACAGCGCCAACTTTTTTAAATAAACAGACCGGCCGCAAATATTTACTTGGTGAAAGTCACTTGTCAGACAGGGTTGGTATCAATTTAGGCCATGGTCTCTTAAGGTACTCCAAACTTATGAAACAGTCGGCGGCTGCAAGCGTTCGCACTCCACCCGAAAAGGGGATTACGAAACCACTAAACCCAGCATCCATTTACTTCTACAGGACGACTACTTCACCATTCATCGTCACACCCGAGCCCGAGTTTTCCTACGTGAGTTTCGAGACAAATGTGGCGATGGAAAACTACCTCACTTTGATCTCTCGTGTTCTCGATATCTTTCGACCCAGTTCCTTCATTTGCGCCCTTCTTCTCGCCGATCGGTGAGTTTTCTCGCACCCTCCTCCTCCTTATTTTAATATTTTCCGGTTCAAATGTCACCGAGCTCCAGGGGGGGGGGGCAGAGCTATCTCACTGCTGCCTCCGGTTCGAAGTCCCCCTTCTATGAATTTGGCCTTGAAGAGTGTTTTTCCAGTACTTGATCGTCCCTTCGGCGCACTCTATGGTGTTTCGTTAAATACATTGAATGCCACGTCTATTGCATGGCTATTTTAAACTCATCAACGCCCCAATGTATGGTTTTTTTTCTCAAGTACGTCTAAGTCCGGTACCAGCGAACCCGCGTTCCCAAGCTGGCTGTCCTAAGGTCGATGGTTAATGCTTCAGCAAATATTCGGTCCTGCTTATCCCGCGAAGACTTTCTCACTTTTTGTTTCCGTTATGCGCGCAGAGTTCTACCACATACTCCAGTCACCACGTCTTGGGAGGAGACCGATACCTTGCCGAGCTCCGCCGTAACGCTCTTGCACACTGCTCGCATGGACTGTTTTCTCGACGAAATATTAACCTTCGCGGAGTACTTCCGCGTTGTCGAGGGATCGAGGAAGCAGAATTAACGTTAAGATTGATGAAATGTCGGCCTCAGCAATCAGCAGGATCTCATTACGCTGCTCTCCATTTCCATGATACCTTCGCCTTCTTTGCTAAGAACGAAACATTTTGGTCCCGTGGCAATGCACACGACTCTTGGTTGTTTGATTTCACTCCAGGCCTTCGATGGTAGACTGCAGTGGCAACTTTTTATCAGCTGGGGACCGGGAGTGATGTGGTGGAAGTAGGAACGACGAACCGTGACCGCGTGGAGTCCCTTCGAGACTGAAAGCGAGATGAGGGAAAGATTTACATTCCCCTCGGAGCTAGGCGCCGGCGGAACCCCACACTCGAGACAGGTTCTCCTCCCAGTTTTTTTGGGTTCCAGATGACATTAATTACCTCGCATAGAAAAGGCATTCCTCTTTGAAAGCCGCCCTCTCCTCTCGAATTGGGTCTGAAAGAGGAGCTCTTCAGTGAACCGTCTCGACACGTGGGCTCTCCTCGTGGCAGGGCCTCGTGCCCTTGCTGTTGGGTCGCGTAGCACCTGCTAAGGCACAAGACTTGATTAAGTTAGGTCCAAGATTTGCAGAAGCAGCACGTTGAGTCGCCGCCGATGACTTAATATTTGTCAAAACTAAATGCAGGTGCCGCGTCTGTCCCCTGATGGCACGTGGAACACAAAGGCGCGGGGGGCGGTGGAAAGTCAATGCTAAGACGAAATGAGATGGGGACGTGAGTGAATGGCGTCGACTCGGCTGGGCGGGGGGGGGTGGGCGACGGGGGAGCGGGGACGGGCGGGGGCATCTATCGCCTGACTCGGGCTCGCGCGGCGGCGGACGAGTTCCGACGGCCCGTGGCGACCCGCCTTGGCCTTGCTGCGGGGTCGACCCTGGGTTTGGTGTTCGTCTCCCTGGCACTTGGGCTCCTCCGCCGGCGACGTCTTCCTGCGCGTCCTGCTGGTGCTGTGACATCGACGACGTGACTGTGGTTCTGTCCTCGTCCGATTGTCCTCACCTCGGTCTCCTCTTCTATTACGTCCGGCTGTCGTCGGAAGCGGGGACGTCCTCGATACTCTCCTCAGTTACCTGGTGCATCTCGTGTCCACCTCTGTTCCCGTTCGAGAGGTCCTTGTTATTCCGACTGTCTTCCCTGCAGTCTCTCTCGACCTTTTCTGCGCCTTCATTGTCTTTCCCCACCTGCTCCTCTTCCTCCTCGTCTTCTTCCTCTCCTCCTCCTTCGGACTCTGTTTCTTCCTTCCTCCTCTGCCAAGGCTTTCGCAAGGGCCCACTTGGCTCTATGCTTTTCCCGACATCGGCGACGCTTCAAACACTCAGCCATTCTCGTCTCGTATTCTTCCTCATCCTCATGAGTCCATGCTTCTCCTCTTCACATTCATCTAAAAATTCAGGGTGTGTTAGAGGTGATGTCAGCGTTCTGCCGATGACAGCTTTGGAAGTCCAGCTGGAAATAACTTGAAAAAAACTGGCCACACGGTCTCCGCAGACCTCATTGCGGTCGTCAGGAAAGACAGCGCAGGCCGGAGGGGACACGAGATTGTGCGAGTTTCCGCTGTGATGACTGGTTTGCAGCGGGCGATCCGCGCCAAGCCCCCGAACGCTCCAAGGCCTCCTCCGGTGGCCCGGGGTCAGAGGACACCGCGTCCCGCTCGGCTCGTCGGAGCCTACTTTTTTGCACCATCACTCCCGAACCAGTAGAAAACCTTTTGCTTGTTACGCTGCTTTAAGTTTCATCACTTCGTAAAGTGGCAAATTCGCCGACTCCCGTTGCGCGTGCACTTCAGTGTCGTTGCGCGA
>QEYB01000319.1:0-17412 GCA_017562135.1 Dipylidium caninum | reverse complement strand
GAGAGAAAGAGAGGATCAGGATCAAAGCTTGCGGCAAGGTCTCGACGATATAGTATATTCTCAAAACTGAGCATGATCCCAAATTCTCCTAGCAAAATACAACCTCAATGTTCGCAACTGGAGACTCGTGTGAAACAATGCTGTCTCCACACAAATCCACGCAGATGGTCTCCCAGTTGCGGGACATTGGAGGTGTATTTGCTAGGGGGGGGGGGGAGAATTTGACACTCACTGGGGTGATAGTCAGTCAATCTGCCCGGTATAGTCATGTTGGGCAGGCGATTTCTCCAAGTGGCGAGGGTCTATAAGGTGATAAGAGATGGCGGTCAAGAGCAGAGGGAGTAACGAGCGTGCTTCCTCCACACAAATCACGCAGAATGGTCTCCCATTGCGGACATTGGAGGTGTATTTGCTAGGAGAATTGACACTCACGCACAGGATTGGATAGTCCAGTCGTTCAATCTGAAAGCCCGAGTTCAGAGAGAGTGTTTGGCCAGGCGATTTCTCCAAGGGCGAGGGCGAAATTTCTCAGAGAGAGATCCTTCTACCGTCGTTGAAACAAAATGTCCTCCACACAAATCACGCAGAAATGGTCTCCCAGTTTGCGGACATTGGAGGTGTAATTTGCTAGGAAATTGAACACTCACTCGGTTGGATAGTCAGTCAAATCTGCCCGAGTATAGTCATTGTTGGGCAGGCGATTTCTCCAAGTGCGAGGCGAAACTCTCAAAAGTGGCCTTCACCTCGTGTGAAACAAATGCTTCCTCCACACAAATAACGCAAGAATGGTCTCCCAGTGTCGGACATTGGAGGTGTATTTGCTAGGAGAATGACCACTCACTCGGTTGGATAGTCAGTCAATCGGCCCGAGTATATCATTGTTGGGCAGAAAGGCGATTTCTCCAAGTGCGGGCGAAATCTCTCAAATGGCCTTCTACTCGTGTGAACATATGCTTCCTCCACACAAATCACAGCAGAATGGTCCCTCACAGTTGCGGACATTGGAGGTGTATTTCTAGGTAGAATTGACACTCACTCGGTTGGATAGTCAATCAATCGCCCAAGTATAGTCATTGTTTGGCAGGCGATTCTCAAGTGGAGGCGAAATCTCTCAAATGGCCATCTTGCTCGTGTGAAACCAATGCTTTCCTCCAAAAATGAACCAGAAGTGTCTCCCAGTTGCGAACATTGGAGGTGTAATTTGCTAGGAGAATTGACACTACACTCGGGTTGGATAGTCCAGTCAATCTGCCCGAGTATAGTCAATTGTTGGGACAAGGGCTCGCGCACTTTCTGAGCACATCTGAAGGGGAGGCGATTTTCTCCAATCGAGGCGAAATTCTCAAATGGCCTCTACCTCGTGTGAAACAATGCTTCCTCCACACAAATGTCACGCAGAATGGTCTCCCAGTTGCGCAACATTGGAGGTGTATTTTTGCTAGGAGAATTGGACACTCACGTCGGTTGGATAGTCAGTCAATCTGCCCGAGCTATAAGTCATTGTTGGCTATGGCAAGGCGATTTCTCTCAAGTGCGTAGGCGAAATCTCGTCAAAATGGCCTTGGCTACCTCGTGTGAAATCAATGCTTCCTCACACAAATCACGCAGAATGGTCTCCCAGTTGCGGAACATTGGAGGTGTATTTGCTAGGAGAATTGACACTCACTCGGGTTGGATTAGTCATCAATCTGCCCGAGTATAGTCATTGTGATGGCAGGCGATTTTCTCCAAGTGCGAGGCGAAAATCTCTCAAGATGGCCTTCTTACCTCGTGTGAAACCAATGCTTCCTCCACACAAATCACGCAGATGTGGTCTCCCAAGTTGCGGACATTGGAGGTGTATTTGCTAGGAGAATTGAATCACTCCCCGGGTTTAAGGAATCGGTTGGATAGTTAGTCAATTCTGCCCGAGTAATAGTCATTGTTTGGGGTACAGGAGGTCGATTTCTCCAAGTGGCGAGGCGAAATCTCTCAAATGGCCTTCTACCTCGTGTGAAACAATGCCTTCCTCACACAAATCACGCAGAATGGTCTCCCACCAAAATCGGACAATTGGAGGTGTATTTGCTAGAGAATGACACTACACTGGGTTGGATAGTCAGCGGACATCTGCCCGAGTTATAGTCATTGTTGGGCAGGCGATTTTCAAGGGCGAGGCGAAATCTCTCAAATTGGGCCTTCTACCTCGTGTTGACAACAATTGCTTTCCTCCACACAAATCAGATCTCGAATGGTCTCCCAGTTTTTGGCGACATTGGAGGTTGTATTGCTAGGAGAATTGCAACCTTCACTCGGGTTGGATAGTCAGTCTAATCTGCCCGAGTATAGTCCATTGTTGGGCAGATGCGATTTCTCCAAGTGCGAGGCGAAAAATCTCTCAAATGGCCATCTTGCTCGTGTGAAACAATGCTTCCTCCACAGCAAAATCACGCAGAATGGTGCTCTCCCAGTTTGCGGACATTGGAAGGTGTATTTGCTTAGGAGATTGACACTGCACTCGGGTTGGGATAGTCAGTCAATCTGGTCCCGAGTATAGTCATTGTTGGGCAGAGCGATTTCTCGCATAAGTGCGAGGCGAAATCTCTCAAAATGGCCATCTTGCCTCGTGTGAACTAATGCTTCCTCACTACAATTACGCAGATGGTCCCCCAGTCGACATTGGAGGTGTATTTGCTAGGAGAATTGACACCAAATCGGGTTGGATAGTCGCAATCTGCCCGAATAGTCATTGTTGGGCAGGCGATCTCTCAGTGCGAGGCGAAATTTCTCTCAAATTGCGCAATCTTGCTTCGTGTGAAACAAGCTTCCTCCACAGAAATGAGCAGTTGGTCTCCCAGTTGCGAACATTGGAGGTGTATTTGCTAGGAGAATGACACTCCTCTCGGCTTGGATAGATCATCCATCTGCCGAGTATAGTCATTGGTTGTGCAGGCGATGTTCTCCAATGCAGGGGCGAAATCTCTCAAATGGCCTTCCTACCCTCGTTGAAACAATGCTTCTCACCAAATCACGATAGTCTCCCAGTCAATTGGAGGTGTATTTTGCTGGAGAATTGACCTCACTCGGTTGGAGTATAAAATCTGCCCGAGTATAGTCATTGTTGGGCAGGCGATTTCTCCAATGCGAGGCGAAATCTCTCAAAAATGGCTTCTACATCGTGTGAAACAATGCTTTCCTCCACACAAATCACGCAGACGGAGGTCACATCCACAGTTGCATAGATACATTGGAGAGTATGTATGGCGGTTTGCTAGGAGAATTGACACTCCACTCCTGGGTTGGATAGTCAGTCAATCTGCCCGAGTATAGTCATTGTTGGGCAGTGCGAATTTCTCCAAGTGCGAGGCGAAATCTCTTCAAATGGCCATCTACCTGCTCGTGTGTGAAACAAATAACTTCCTCCACACAAATCACGCAGAATATAGTCTCCCAGTTGCGGAATTGGAGGTGTATTTGCTAGGAGATTGGACACACTCACTCGGGTTGGATAGTCAGTCAATCTGCCCGAGTATAGTCATTGTTGGGCAGGGCGATTTCTCCAAGTGCGAGGCGAAAGTCTCTCAAATGGCCTCTTCCTCAGTCTGTGAAATCAATGCTTCCTCCACTACAAATACGACAATGGTCCTCCTTTCACGGATGGCAGGGTGAGGGTGTTCAAGAGAATGGTGGGATTGCTAGGTCGAGAAGAATTGACACTGCCACTCGGGTTGGATAGTCATCAATCTTGCCCGAGTATAGTCATTGTTGGGCAAGGCGATTTCTCGCAAGTGCGAGGCGAAAATCTCTCATCAATGGCTCTACCTCGTGTTGAAAAGGATCGAGCCTAGTCCGCTCAGTATAAGAAAGCTGGCAAGTCGACAGAGCGTCAGGCCGGACCGAGGCGGACGATTGGAGGTGTATTTTGTGCTAGGAGAATTGGACAATGTTAATCGGAGCAGTTTTCATCGTAGAGAGACACGTAGGAGGTTGGTGCAGATTAGATCACTCGGCGTTGGATAGTCATCAATCTGTCCGAGTATAGTCATTGTTGGGCAGGCAGGATTTCTCCAAGATTCTCCAATGCCGAGGCAGGCGAAATCTTCAAAATGGCTTTCACCCTCGTTGTGAAACAATGCTTTACCGTCCACACAAATCATCAGCAGAATGGTCTCCTCCAGTTGCGGACATTGGAGGTGTATTTAGCTAGGAGAATTGACAGCTGCGCACTCGGCTTGGATAGTCAGATCAATTCTGCCCGAGTATAGTCAATTGTTGGGCGGCGATTTCCTCCAAGTGCGAGGCCGGAAATCTCTCAAATGGCCATCTTGCTACCTCGTGTGAACAATGCTTCCTCCAACAAAATCACGCAGAATGGTCTCCCAGTTTGCGGAACAATTGGAGGGTGTATTTGCTAGGAGAATTGACACTCACTCGGGTTGGATAGTCAGTCAATCTCTGCCCGAGTATAGTCATTGTTTGGGCAGGCGATTTCTCCAAGTGCGAGGCGAAATCTCTCAAATGGCCTTCTCACCTCGTTGTGAAACAATGCTTCCTCACACAAATGCACGCAAGGAAATTGGGTCTCCCCCCCCCAGTTGCGGACATTGGAGGTGTATTTGCTAGGAGAATTGACAACTCACTCGGGTTGGGATAGTCAGTCAATCTGCCCGAGTATAGTCATTGTTGGGCAGGGCGATTTCTCTCCAAGTGCGAGGCGAAATCTCTCAAACGGCCTTCTCCTCGCAATGCTTCCTCCACACAAATCACGCAGAATGGTCTCCCAGTTGCGGACATTGGAGGTGCTATCACTCACTTCGGACGTGTCAATCTGCCGAGTATAGTCTGTCCGATTTCTCCAAGTGCGAGGCGAAATCTCTCAAAGGCCACTCGTGTGATTGCTTCCTCCACACAAATTCACCGAATGTCCCCAGTTGCGACATTGGAGGGTGTATTTTGCAGGAAATTACACTGATAGACAACTGCCCGAGTATATCATGTTGGGCAGGCGATAAGTGCGAGCGAATCTTGGGCTTCCTCCACACAAATCCACGCAGAATAGTTGCGGACATTGTGTATTTGCTAGGAGAATTAACACTCGGGTTGGATCAGTCAATCTTATAGTCATCAATTTCTTAGGCGAAATCTCTCAAAACCTTCGTGTGAAACAATGCTTCCTCCACACAAATCACGCAGAATGGTCTCCCAGTTGCGGCATTGGAGGTGTATTTGCTAGGAGAATTGAACACTCCTCGGGTGGATAGTCAGTCAATCTGCCGAGTATAGTCATTGTTGGGCAGGCGATTTCTCCAAGTGCGAGGCGAAATCTCTCAAATGGCCATTCTTGCTCGTGTGAAACAATGCTTCCTCCACACAAATCACGCAGAATGGTCTCCCCAGTTGCGGACATTGGAGGTGTTATTTGCTAGGAGAATTGACACTCACTCGGGTTGGATAGTCAGTCAATCTGCCCGAGTATAGTCATTGTTGGGCAGGCGATTTCTCCAAGTGCGAGGCGAAATCTCTCAAATGGCCTTCTTTCGTGTGAACCGAATGCTTCCTCCACACAAATCACGCAGAATGGTCTCCCAGTTGCGGACATTGGAGGTGTATTTGCTAGGAGAATTGACACTCACTCGGGTTGGATAGTCAGTCAATCTGCCCGAGTATAGTCATTGTTGGGCAGGCGATTTCTCCAAGTGCGAGGCGAAATCTCTCAAATGGCCTTCTACCTCGTGTGAAACAATGCTTCCTCCACACAAATCACGCAGAATGGTCTCCCAGTTGCGGACATTGGAGGTGTATTTGCTAGGAGAATTGACACTCACTCGGGTTGGATAGTCAGTCAATCTGCCCGAGTATAGTCATTGTTGGGCAGGCGATTTCTCCAAGTGCGAGGCGAAATCTCTCAAATGGCCATCTTGCTCGTGTGAAACAATGCTTCCTCCACACAAATCACGCAGAATGGTCTCCCAGTTGCGGACATTGGAGGTGTATTTGCTAGGAGAATTGACACTCACTCGGGTTGGATAGTCAGTCAATCTGCCCGAGTATAGTCATTGTTGGGCAGGCGATTTCTCCAAGTGCGAGGCGAAATCTCTCAAATGGCCTTCTACTCGTGTGAAACAATGCTTCCTCCACACAAATCACGCAGAATGGTCTCCCAGTTGCGGACATTGGAGGTGTATTTGCTAGGAGAATTGACACTCACTCGGGTTGGATAGTCAGTCAATCTGCCCGAGTATAGTCATTGTTGGGCAGGCGATTTCTCCAAGTGCGAGGCGAAATCTCTCAAATGGCCTTCTACCTCGTGTGAACCAATGCTTCCTCCACACAAATCACGCAGAATGGTCTCCCAGTTGCGGACATTGGAGGTGTATTTGCTAGGAGAATTGACACTCACTCGGGTTGGATAGTCAGTCAATCTGCCCGAGTATAGTCATTGTTGGGCAGGCGATTTCTCCAAGTGCGAGGCGAAATCTCTCAAATGGCCTTCTACCTCGTGTGAACAATGCTTCCTCCACACAAATCACGCAGAATGGTCTCCCAGTTGCGGACATTGGAGGTGTATTTGCTAGGAGAATTGACACTCACTCGGGTTGGATAGTCAGTCAATCTGCCCGAGTATAGTCATTGTTGGGCAGGCGATTTCTCCAAGTGCGAGGCGAAATCTCTCAAATGGCCATTCTTGCTCGTGTGAAACAATGCTTCCTCCACACAAATCACGCAGAATGGTCTCCCAGTTGCGGACATTGGAGGTGTATTTGCTAGGAGAATTGACACTCACTCGGGTTGGATAGTCAGTCAATCTGCCCGAGTATAGTCATTGTTGGGCAGGCGATTTCTCCAAGTGCGAGGCGAAATCTCTCAAATGGCCTTCTACCTCGTGTGAAACCAATGCTTCCTCCACACAAATCACGCAGAATGGTCTCCCAGTTGCGGACATTGGAGGTGTATTTGCTAGGAGAATTGACACTCACTCGGGTTGGATAGTCAGTCAATCTGCCCGAGTATAGTCATTGTTGGGCAGGCGATTTCTCCAAGTGCGAGGCGAAATCTCTCAAATGGCCTTCTACCTCGTGTGAACCAATGCTTCCTCCACACAAATCACGCAGAATGGTCTCCCAGTTGCGGACATTGGAGGTGTATTTGCTAGGAGAATTGACACTCACTCGGGTTGGATAGTCAGTCAATCTGCCCGAGTATAGTCATTGTTGGGCAGGCGATTTCTCCAAGTGCGAGGCGAAATCTCTCAAATGGCCTTCTTGCTCGTGTGAAACAATGCTTCCTCCACACAAATCACGCAGAATGGTCTCCCAGTTGCGGACATTGGAGGTGTATTTGCTAGGAGAATTGACACTCACTCGGGTTGGATAGTCAGTCAATCTGCCGAGTATAGTCATTGTTGGGCAGGCGATTTCTCCAAGTGCGAGGCGAAATCTCTCAAATGGCCTTCTACCTCGTGTGAAACAATGCTTCCTCCACACAAATCACGCAGAATGGTCTCCAGTTGCGGACATTGGAGGTGTATTTGCTAGGAGAATTGACACTCACTCGGGTTGGATAGTCAGTCAATCTGCCCGAGTATAGTCATTGTTGGGCAGGCGATTTCTCCAAGTGCGAGGCGAAATCTCTCAAATGGCCTTCTACCTCGTGTGAAACCAATGCTTCCTCCACACAAATCACGCAGAATGGTCTCCCAGTTGCGGACATTGGAGGTGTATTTGCTAGGAGAATTGACACTCACTCGGGTTGGATAGTCAGTCAATCTGCCCGAGTATAGTCATTGTTGGGCAGGCGATTTCTCCAAGTGCGAGGCGAAATCTCTCAAATGGCCATCTTGCCTCGTGTGAACCAATGCTTCCTCCACACAAATCACGCAGAATGGTCTCCCAGTTGCGGACATTGGAGGTGTATTTGCTAGGAGAATTGACACTCACTCGGGTTGGATAGTCAGTCAATCTGCCCGAGTATAGTCATTGTTGGGCAGGCGATTTCTCCAAGTGCGAGGCGAAATCTCTCAAATGGCCTTCTACCTCGTGTGAAACAATGCTTCCTCCACACAAATCACGCAGAATGGTCTCCCAGTTGCGGACATTGGAGGTGTATTTGCTAGGAGAATTGACACTCACTCGGGTTGGATAGTCAGTCAATCTGCCCGAGTATAGTCATTGTTGGGCAGGCGATTTCTCCAAGTGCGAGGCGAAATCTCTCAAATGGCCTTCTACCTCGTGTGAAACAATGCTTCCTCCACACAAATCACGCAGAATGGTCTCCCAGTTGCGGACATTGGAGGTGTATTTGCTAGGAGAATTGACACTCACTCGGGTTGGATAGTCAGTCAATCTGCCCGAGTATAGTCATTGTTGGGCAGGCGATTTCTCCAAGTGCGAGGCGAAATCTCTCAAATGGCCTTCTACCTCGTGTGAAACAATGCTTCCTCCACACAAATCACGCAGAATGGTCTCCCAGTTGCGGACATTGGAGGTGTATTTGCTAGGAGAATTGACACTCACTCGGGTTGGATAGTCAGTCAATCTGCCCGAGTATAGTCATTGTTGGGCAGGCGATTTCTCCAAGTGCGAGGCGAAATCTCTCAAATGGCCTTCTACCTCGTGTGAAACAATGCTTCCTCCACACAAATCACGCAGAATGGTCTCCCAGTTGCGGACATTGGAGGTGTATTTGCTAGGAGAATTGACACTCACTCGGGTTGGATAGTCAGTCAATCTGCCCGAGTATAGTCATTGTTGGGCAGGCGATTTCTCCAAGTGCGAGGCGAAATCTCTCAAATGGCCATTCTTGCTCGTGTGAAACAATGCTTCCTCCACACAAATCACGCAGAATGGTCTCCCAGTTGCGACATTGGAGGTGTATTTGCTAGGAGAATTGACACTCACTCGGGTTGGATAGTCAGTCAATCTGCCCGAGTATAGTCATTGTTGGGCAGGCGATTTCTCCAAGTGCGAGGCGAAATCTCTCAAATGGCCTTCTACCTCGTGTGAACCAATGCTTCCTCCACACAAATCACGCAGAATGGTCTCCCAGTTGCGGACATTGGAGGTGTATTTGCTAGGAGAATTGACACTCACTCGGGTTGGATAGTCAGTCAATCTGCCCGAGTATAGTCATTGTTGGGCAGGCGATTTCTCCAAGTGCGAGGCGAAATCTCTCAAATGGCCATTCTACCTCGTGTGAAACAATGCTTCCTCCACACAAATCACGCAGAATGGTCTCCCAGTTGCGACATTGGAGGTGTATTTGCTAGGAGAATTGACACTCACTCGGGTTGGATAGTCAGTCAATCTGCCCGAGTATAGTCATTGTTGGGCAGGCGATTTCTCCAAGTGCGAGGCGAAATCTCTCAAATGGCCTTCTACCTCGTGTGAAACAATGCTTCCTCCACACAAATCACGCAGAATGGTCTCCCAGTTGCGGACATTGGAGGTGTATTTGCTAGGAGAATTGACACTCACTCGGGTTGGATAGTCAGTCAATCTGCCCGAGTATAGTCATTGTTGGGCAGGCGATTTCTCCAAGTGCGAGGCGAAATCTCTCAAATGGCCTTCTTGCTCGTGTGAACCAATGCTTCCTCCACACAAATCACGCAGAATGGTCTCCCAGTTGCGACATTGGAGGTGTATTTGCTAGGAGAATTGACACTCACTCGGGTTGGATAGTCAGTCAATCTGCCCGAGTATAGTCATTGTTGGGCAGGCGATTTCTCCAAGTGCGAGGCGAAATCTCTCAAATGGCCTTCTACCTCGTGTGAACCAATGCTTCCTCCACACAAATCACGCAGAATGGTCTCCCAGTTGCGGACATTGGAGGTGTATTTGCTAGGAGAATTGACACTCACTCGGGTTGGATAGTCAGTCAATCTGCCCGAGTATAGTCATTGTTGGGCAGGCGATTTCTCCAAGTGCGAGGCGAAATCTCTCAAATGGCCTTCTACCTCGTGTGAAACAATGCTTCCTCCACACAAATCACGCAGAATGGTCTCCCAGTTGCGGACATTGGAGGTGTATTTGCTAGGAGAATTGACACTCACTCGGGTTGGATAGTCAGTCAATCTGCCCGAGTATAGTCATTGTTGGGCAGGCGATTTCTCCAAGTGCGAGGCGAAATCTCTCAAATGGCCTCTACCTCGTGTGAAACAATGCTTCCTCCACACAAATCACGCAGAATGGTCTCCCAGTTGCGGACATTGGAGGTGTATTTGCTAGGAGAATTGACACTCACTCGGGTTGGATAGTCAGTCAATCTGCCCGAGTATAGTCATTGTTGGGCAGGCGATTTCTCCAAGTGCGAGGCGAAATCTCTCAAATGGCCTTCTACCTCGTGTGAACCAATGCTTCCTCCACACAAATCACGCAGAATGGTCTCCCAGTTGCGACATTGGAGGTGTATTTGCTAGGAGAATTGACACTCACTCGGGTTGGATAGTCAGTCAATCTGCCCGAGTATAGTCATTGTTGGGCAGGCGATTTCTCCAAGTGCGAGGCGAAATCTCTCAAATGGCCTTCTACCTCGTGTGAACAATGCTTCCTCCACACAAATCACGCAGAATGGTCTCCCAGTTGCGGACATTGGAGGTGTATTTGCTAGGAGAATTGACACTCACTCGGGTTGGATAGTCAGTCAATCTGCCCGAGTATAGTCATTGTTGGGCAGGCGATTTCTCCAAGTGCGAGGCGAAATCTCTCAAATGGCCTTCTACCTCGTGTGAACCAATGCTTCCTCCACACAAATCACGCAGAATGGTCTCCCAGTTGCGGACATTGGAGGTGTATTTGCTAGGAGAATTGACACTCACTCGGGTTGGATAGTCAGTCAATCTGCCCGAGTATAGTCATTGTTGGGCAGGCGATTTCTCCAAGTGCGAGGCGAAATCTCTCAAATGGCCTTCTACCTCGTGTGAAACAATGCTTCCTCCACACAAATCACGCAGAATGGTCTCCCAGTTGCGGACATTGGAGGTGTATTTGCTAGGAGAATTGACACTCACTCGGGTTGGATAGTCAGTCAATCTGCCCGAGTATAGTCATTGTTGGGCAGGCGATTTCTCCAAGTGCGAGGCGAAATCTCTCAAATGGCCTTCTACCTCGTGTGAACAATGCTTCCTCCACACAAATCACGCAGAATGGTCTCCCAGTTGCGGACATTGGAGGTGTATTTGCTAGGAGAATTGACACTCACTCGGGTTGGATAGTCAGTCAATCTGCCCGAGTATAGTCATTGTTGGGCAGGCGATTTCTCCAAGTGCGAGGCGAAATCTCTCAAATGGCCTTCTACCTCGTGTGAAACAATGCTTCCTCCACACAAATCACGCAGAATGGTCTCCCAGTTGCGGACATTGGAGGTGTATTTGCTAGGAGAATTGACACTCACTCGGGTTGGATAGTCAGTCAATCTGCCCGAGTATAGTCATTGTTGGGCAGGCGATTTCTCCAAGTGCGAGGCGAAATCTCTCAAATGGCCTCTACCTCGTGTGAACAATGCTTCCTCCACACAAATCACGCAGAATGGTCTCCCAGTTGCGGACATTGGAGGTGTATTTGCTAGGAGAATTGACACTCACTCGGGTTGGATAGTCAGTCAATCTGCCCGAGTATAGTCATTGTTGGGCAGGCGATTTCTCCAAGTGCGAGGCGAAATCTCTCAAATGGCCTTCTACCTCGTGTGAAACAATGCTTCCTCCACACAAATCACGCAGAATGGTCTCCCAGTTGCGGACATTGGAGGTGTATTTGCTAGGAGAATTGACACTCACTCGGGTTGGATAGTCAGTCAATCTGCCCGAGTATAGTCATTGTTGGGCAGGCGATTTCTCCAAGTGCGAGGCGAAATCTCTCAAATGGCCTTCTACCTCGTGTGAAACAATGCTTCCTCCACACAAATCACGCAGAATGGTCTCCCAGTTGCGGACATTGGAGGTGTATTTGCTAGGAGAATTGACACTCACTCGGGTTGGATAGTCAGTCAATCTGCCCGAGTATAGTCATTGTTGGGCAGGCGATTTCTCCAAGTGCGAGGCGAAATCTCTCAAATGGCCTTCTACCTCGTGTGAACAATGCTTCCTCCACACAAATCACGCAGAATGGTCTCCCAGTTGCGGACATTGGAGGTGTATTTGCTAGGAGAATTGACACTCACTCGGGTTGGATAGTCAGTCAATCTGCCCGAGTATAGTCATTGTTGGGCAGGCGATTTCTCCAAGTGCGAGGCGAAATCTCTCAAATGGCCTTCTACCTCGTGTGAACAATGCTTCCTCCACACAAATCACGCAGAATGGTCTCCCAGTTGCGGACATTGGAGGTGTATTTGCTAGGAGAATTGACACTCACTCGGGTTGGATAGTCAGTCAATCTGCCCGAGTATAGTCATTGTTGGGCAGGCGATTTCTCCAAGTGCGAGGCGAAATCTCTCAAATGGCCTTCTACCTCGTGTGAAACCAATGCTTCCTCACACAAATCACGCAGAATGGTCTCCCAGTTGCGGACATTGGAGGTGTATTTGCTAGGAGAATTGACACTCACTCGGGTTGGATAGTCAGTCAATCTGCCCGAGTATAGTCATTGTTGGGCAGGCGATTTCTCCAAGTGCGAGGCGAAATCTCTCAAATGGCCATCTTGCTCGTGTGAAACAATGCTTCCTCCACACAAATCACGCAGAATGGTCTCCCAGTTGCGGACATTGGAGGTGTATTTGCTAGGAGAATTGACACTCACTCGGGTTGGATAGTCAGTCAATCTGCCCGAGTATAGTCATTGTTGGGCAGGCGATTTCTCCAAGTGCGAGGCGAAATCTCTCAAATGGCCTTCTACCTCGTGTGAACAATGCTTCCTCCACACAAATCACGCAGAATGGTCTCCCAGTTGCGGACATTGGAGGTGTATTTGCTAGGAGAATTGACACTCACTCGGGTTGGATAGTCAGTCAATCTGCCCGAGTATAGTCATTGTTGGGCAGGCGATTTCTCCAAGTGCGAGGCGAAATCTCTCAAATGGCCTCCTACGTGTGAACCGATGCTTCCTCACACAAATCACGCAGAATGGTCTCCAGTTGCGGACATTGGAGGTGTATTTGCTAGGAGAATTGACACTCACTCGGGTTGGATAGTCAGTCAATCTGCCCGAGTATAGTCATTGTTGGGCAGGCGATTTCTCCAAGTGCGAGGCGAAATCTCTCAAATGGCCTTCTACCTCGTGTGAAACAATGCTTCCTCACACAAATCACGCAGAATGGTCTCCCAGTTGCGGAACATTGGAGGTGTATTTTGCTAGGAGAATTGACACTCACTCGGGTTGGATAGTCAGTCAATCTGCCCGAGTATAGTCATTGTTGGGCAGGCGATTTCTCCAAGTGCGAGGCGAAATCTCTCAAATGGCCATCTTGCTCGTGTGAACAATGCTTCCTCCACACAAATCACGCAGAATGGTCTCCCAGTTGCGCATTGGAGGTGTATTTGCTAGGAGAATTGACACTCACTCGGGTTGGATAGTCAGTCAATCTGCCCGAGTATAGTCATTGTTGGGCAGGCGATTTCTCCAAGTGCGAGGCGAAATCTCTCAAAATGGCCTTCTACCTCGTGTGAACCAGATGCTTCCTCCACACAAATCACGCAGAATGGTCTCCCAGTTGCGGACATTGGAGGTGTATTTGCTAGGAGAATTGACACTCACTCGGGTTGGATAGTCAGTCAATCTGCCCGAGTATAGTCATTGTTGGGCAGGAGATGCGATTTCTCCAAGTGCGAGGCGAAATCTCTCAAATGGCCTTCTACCTCGTGTGAACCGATGCTTCCTCCACACAAATCACGCAGAATGGTCTCCTAGTTGCGACATTGGAGGTGTATTTGCTAGGAGAATTGACACTCACTCGGGTTGGATAGTCAGTCAATCTGCCCGAGTATAGTCATTGTTGGGCAGGCGATTTCTCCAAGTGCGAGGCGAAATCTCTCAAATGGCCATTCTTCGTGTGAACAATGCTATCCTCCACACAAATCACGCAGAATGGTCTCCCAGTTGCGGGACCATTGGAGGTGTATTTTGCTAGGAGAGATTGACACTCACTCGGGTTGGATAGTCAGTCAATCTTGCCCGAGTATAGTCATTGTTGGGCAGGCGATTTCTCCAAGTGCGAGGCGAAATCTCTCAAATGGCCCTTCTTGCCTCGTGTGAACCAATGCTTCCTCCACACAAATCACGCAGAATGGTCTCCCAGTTGCGACATTGGAGGTGTATTTGCTAGGAGAATTGACACTCACTCGGGTTGGATAGTCAGTCAATCTGCCCGAGTATAGGTCATTGTGTTGGGCGAGCGGGAGTTTCTGCTCCAAGTGCGGATGCGAAATAACTCTCAAAATGGGCCATCCTTGCCGTGTAAATCAATGCTTCCTCACACATTCCTGAAGACAAATCACACGCAGAAATACCGTCCTCCAATGGTTCGCAACTGGGAAACATTCTGCGTCAATTTGAGTGGAGTGAAGACAATTGTTCACACAGCGACGGGTAGAAAGGCCATTTGAAGCACGATTCGCCCTCTGCACTTGGAGAAATATCGCCTGCCCAACAGTGAACTGGGGTGGACCGATTTGAATAGATAAGATGGGTGTTGAGAGGGGCCGATATACGTTTGCCTATCTCGATTGTGCTGGTGTATATCATTGATGCTTGATACTCGCCATTCGAGAGTTGTCAATTCCTCTAGTCTCATTTGATGGGAGAACTTCCCTGCGTCATTTTGTGTGGAGGGATTGTGTTTCACAGCTTAAATATCATTTGAAGGAGATTTCGCCTCGCACTTGAGATAATCGGCCTGTCCCCAACAATGAATATATTCGGCAGAGTGACTAAATCCACGCCGAGTAGTTGTCAATTCTCCTAGCAAATATCAACTCCAATGTCCGAACTGGGAGGACCATTCTGCAGTGATTTGTGTGAGGAAAGCATGGTTCACACGAGGCAAGATGGCCATTTTGAGAGATTTTCGCCTCGCCCTTTGGAGAAATCCGCTCGCCAACAAATGACATACTCGGGCAGATGACTGACTATCCACCCTGAGTGAGTGTCAATTTCTCCTAGGCAAATTACACTCAATGTCGCAACTGGAGACCATTCGCGTGATTTTGTGTGAGGAAGCATTTGGTTCACACGAGCAGATGGCCATTTTGAAGAGATTTTCGCCTCGCACTTGGAGAAATCGCCTGCCCAACAATGACCTATACTCGGGCAGATTGAGCTGGATATCCCAATCGAGTGAGTGTCTTCTTCCTAGCGAAATATACGTCTTAAATTGTTCCGTTCAACTGGAGGACCATCTGCGTGATTTGTGTGAAGGAAGCATTGTTTCCACTAGAGGTAGAAGATGGCCATTGAGAGATTTCGCGCTTCGCTGCACTTGGAGAAAAATCCGCTGCCCAACAATCATGACTATAGCTTCGGGCAGAATTGACGTGAACTATCCCAACCCGAAGTGAGTGTCAAATGCTCTGCCTAGCAAACATACACCTCCTCAATGTCCGTCAATCTGGGAGACCCATTCTGCGTTGGTTTGTGTGGAGGAAGCAGTGGTTCACACGACCAAGATGGCCATTTGACGAGATTCGCCTCCCGTTGGAGAAATCGTCCTGCCCGAACAATGACTATTACTCGGGGCAGATTGGACATGTACTATCCAATCCGAGTGAGTGTCAATTCTCCTAGCAAATATACGTCTAATGTCGCAAACTGGGAGACCATTCTGCGTGATTTTCGACTGTGAGGAAGCATTGGGTTCCACGAGCAAGATGGCCATTTGAGAGATTCGCTTCGCAACTTGGAGAAATCCGCCTGCCCCAACCAATGACTATACTCGGGCCAGATTTGACTTGACTATCTACCCGAGTGAGTGTCAATTCTCCATAGCAAATACACCTCCAATGTCCGCAGCTGGGAGACATTTCTGCGTGATTGTGTGAGGAAGCCATTGGTTTCACACGAGGGAAGCATGGCCATTGAGAAGATTTCGCTCGGGCACCTTTGGAGGAAATCGCCTGCCCAACAATGACTATTACTCGGGCAGATTGAACTGACTATCCAACCCGAGTGAGTGTCAATTTCTCCTAGCAAATTTACCACCTCCAATGTCCGCAACTGCGAGAACCATTCTGCCGTGGTTTTGTGTGGAGGAAGCATTGGTTCACACAGGCAAATGGCCATTTGAGAGATTTCCGCCTCGCACTTGGAGGAAATCGGCACTGGTCCCAAACAGATGGGGACTATACTCGGGGCAGATTGACTGATATCCAACCCGAGTGAGTGTCAATTTTCCTACAAGGAATCACCAATCCAATGTCCGCAACTGGGAGGTCCATTCTGCGTGGATTTTGTGTGGAGGGAAGCATCGATTCACACGATGGTAGAAGGCCATTTGAGAGATTTCCGCTCTCCGCCACTTGGAGAAATCGCCGCCAACAATAGCATACTTCGGGGCAGTATTGACTGACTATCCAAACCCGAGGGTGAGTGTCAATTCTCCTTGAAGCAAAACACCTCAATGTCCGCAACTGGGAGACTCATGCTCGTGATTTGTGTTGGGAGGAAGTCCATCGATTTCACACGAGGAAGATGGCCATTTAGAGATTTCGCCTCGCACTTGGAAGATTAAATCGCCTGCCCAACAATGACATATATACTCGGCAGATTGACTGAAACTATCCAAACCCCGAGTGAGTGTCAATTCTCCTAGGCAAATACACCTCAATGTCCGCAGCTGGAGAACCTATCTGCGTTGATTTGTGTGAAGGGCAAGCATTGGTTCACACTAGAAAGATGGCCCATTTGAGAGATTTCGCCTCGCACTTGGAGAAATCGCGGCGTTCTCAACATGATGGACGGTAACTCGGGCAGATTGACTGACTATCCAACCCGAGGGTGAGGTGTCAATTCTCCTAGCAAATTTACACCTCCAATGTCCGCAAATGGAGTCATCATGTCTGCGTCGATTTTGTTTGGGAGGAGCATCGATTCACACGAGGTAGATGCCATTTGAGAGATTTTCGCCTCGCACTTGGAGAAAATCGCCTGCCCAACAATGGGACTATACTCGGGCAGATTGACTGGACTATCCAACCCGACGTGAGTGTCAAATTCTCCTAGCAAATACACCTCAATGTCCCGCAGCTGGAACCATTCTGCGTTGATTTGTGTGAGAGAAGCATTGGATTCCACACCGAGCCAAGATTGGCCATTTGAGAGATTATCTTCCTCGCACTTGGAGGAGAATCGCGACATGCCCGAACAATGACTATACTCGGCAATGACTCTGTGACGACTATCCAACCCGAGTAGTGTCAATTCTCCTAGCAAAATTACACCTTCCAATGTCCTGCAGCTTGGATACCATTCTGTCTTTTATTTTTTTTTACAACATCATTCACCCTCTTTAGTA
>QEYB01000318.1:0-32522 GCA_017562135.1 Dipylidium caninum | reverse complement strand
AGGGTAGCAGAGTGTGCTGCAGAGAAAGGGGAGGCATCGGCAGACGGACGGGGACGACGGTAGGAAGAAGTCGTATTCGGTCGGTAGCGCGTGGGAAGGGGAAGAGAGGAGTAGTTTGAGTTGACGGCGAAGTCACCGTGCAAGGCGGTAAACAGAGAGGCAGCAGCGAGGGCGCTGATAGACGCGAGGTTGAAAGGGAGGTGGAAGATCGACTGAGGTGGCCCGGCGATAGCTCAGTTGGCAGAGCGGCAGGACTGTAATGTGTGGAGCAGGCATCCTTAGGTCGTTGGGTTCAAATCCGCCTCGCCGGAGGGTCTCGCCTTTTTCGCTCGCTGGTCCTTCATTGTGCACAGATTTGTTCCACCGATTCTCTGTCTTCCACTACTGCTCGCACGGACGAGGCGACATCATTCCTCACCTCCGAGACGATTCACCGGCAAATTGGCACTGCTCAATGGCAGTGCTCACAACGAAGCCCTTGGTCAGAGAGATGAGGCGAGCAAGGTAGAGGTGGGAAGAAAGGAGGGGACGAGAAGCCGTGACAGTACTGTGAGGCGTGGGTGCGTGATCTGGGTCGGGTCGGGACCTGCGCAGTGAACAGGTATGTCTCGGGAAGATGATCACGTCACGCAGAGGCTGCGAGCAGGCAGTTCGATGGTGGGCGAATGGCAACCGCTAAAGCAGGGGTGCGGAGTACGCGGCGCATATACTGCCCCGACGAGCCTCGTCATGGCCAGTCTCCCTCGCGCAACATCACCTAGCATCCAGGCTCCATGCACCGTGCTCCATCGTCAGCCACTGAATCCTGTCCACACAGACGACGCGCAAAGGTTGAGGTATTAAAGGGGGCTCGAGGAACAGAAGCGCGTCCACGGAACGACACGTCAGGCTCACAAGCAGCCATAACCAACAGCAGCACAATTCAGACAACAAGCAAAATAATACATCGTTTCATTCTGTAATTCCGAATCGTGTACGTTCATCGCGTTTATTCTGTTCTTGTCATCATGTTTTCTTTCCCCTTTTTCGTCTGGTCCGCATAGCGTGTGCAGTGAGAGGAACGCGCAGGCTGCTGGCAGGTGGTGGCATGGGAGCAGCAAAATGCCCTTGAGCGAGGTGCGAATGGGGAGCGAGGCGGGGGAGGAGGGGCGTTAATTTGACGCAGGTGGGGCAAGAGGAGCAGGTGTGACTGCCGAGAAATGGGGAAGGACGGAAGCGGACGGCGCGACGGTCTGAAGAGTCGTGTGGCGCGGCCGCGGGCGAGAGGGGACAAGGGAGTAGTTTGAGTTGAGCGCGCAGCGTGCAAGGGGTCTAGGAGTAGGCAGCTGCGAGGGGCGCGTGATGGGGGGGAGACCCCCCCCCGCGATGGCGATGAAAGAGGGGAAGCCGCTGGGTGCCCGGCGATAGTCTCAGTTGGCAGAGCGGAGGTGACTGTGTGTGGAGCAGGCTCCTTAGGTCGGTGGTTCAATACATCGCTCTCGCGGAGTGTCTCGCGCTTTTGGCTGTCGCGCTGGCTCCATTGTGCACAGGATTTGTCCACCGATCATGTCTCGCATTCCTCTACTCGCTCGCACGGACGAGCTGACGCAACTCCGCAGATCCTCACTCCGAGACGAGCAAATGCCGTCTCAAATGGGCGTGCTTCACACGAAGGCCCTTTGACGGGAGTCAGAGAGTGGGAGAGCAAGGTGGAGGAAGGAGAGAGAGGCGAGAGCCGTGACAGACTTGAAGGCGGGAGGTCGCTGGTCGTGGCGGCATCGCAGTGGACGGTTATGCTGCGCGGAACGATGATACGTCTAAGCATGACGCTCGAGCACAGAGCCGTCACGAGGTGGCGAATGGCCAACACCCTACGCAACGGGGTGCGGACGGCTGGGGTGCTACTACTGCCCACCGCGAACCTCCGTCTGTGCCAGTCTCCTACCGCGCAATCAGGAACATCCCACAGCGCCTGCATTAGGAAATTAAGAGGGCCGAGAGAGATGGTCACCTGTCGCAAACATCGCTGTCAGCAACGTTGCAAAATCCTAGTCCACAAGGAACCAAATTGAAGCAAGGGGCTAACCAGCAAGCAAGCACAGCAAGCAAGCAAATACCAAAATTAAAACATTCTTCATATCGTTAATCTCACGTTCATCGATCGTCGTTCTCTCGTGGTTCATCTTCATTATTGCATCTTCGCACTTTCGTCCTGGTTTGTCCGCACATGCGTGTAGCAGGTGCGAGACGCGCGGAGCTGCGGGTGGCTATGGAGAAGCATGGCAACACTACTCGCTGAGGGCGGTAGCGATGGGGAGGCGCAGCGAGGGAGGAGCGGGCGTGTAATTTGCACAGTGCAGTGGGCAAAGGAAAAGGGAAGTCAGGTGTGACATGCGAGAAAGGGAGGCATCGGCAAGACGACGAGGACGAGGTCGGAAGAGTCAGTATGCGTCGAGCGCGTGCGAGCTGGAGAGAGTGTTGAGTTGAGCGCGAAGCGTGGCAAGGCGTCAGGAAGAGGACAGCCGAGGAAAGGCGGTGATTAAGACGCGGAGGTGAAAAAGGAGGTTGGAAGACACTGTGGCCCGGCCGATAGCTGCAGCTATGGCAGAGCGGAGGACTGTAGTGTGTGGAGCTAGGCATCCTTTTAGGTCGTGGTTCAAATCCGCCTCGCCGGAAGTTCGCCCTTTTTTGCACGTCGCGTGGCTCTCATTGTGCCACCAGATTGGTCCACCGCATGATCCTCGCATCCTCTACTTGCTTGCACGGACGACGCGCCATCCTACAACATACTTCTCACACGAGACGAGGCAAACATTGGCCTGCATTCAAAAAAAAAAAATTGGGCAGGCTCACCGGACTACGAAGCCCCTTAGCGAGTCAGAGAGTATGAGGGGGGCTAAGGAGATTGGGATAAAAGGAAGGAGAGGACAAAGCAGCTGACAGTACTGCTGAGGCGTGGGTCGTGAGCTGTCGACTCAGTGACCAGGTTATGTCTCCGGAACGATGATACGTCACAGCAGACGCCTCCCACAGCCGTCACGATGGGTGGGCGAATGGCCAACCGCCTAAGCCAACGGGGTGCGGAAAGTGAGTGCGGCTGCTTTTACTGCCCCCCGGTAAGCGCTGTCTGTGCAGTCCTCCCCTAAGCCACGCGAATAAATCACACACAGCACGGCCATCAGGTTAGAATAAGGCTGGCCATCGCACTCCCGGGTAGCGCTTCAAGCCAACGTGTCGAAAACATACGGCTGTCCAAAGTGACACCGAGTTCGGCAGGAAAAGTGAACTGCGAACCAAGCAGAAACGCAGCAGCAGCAAGGCAAGCAAGCAACAAGAACAAACAACAACGATTCCAATAAAACATTCATTCATTTCATTCTTCATTTATTGCTTTATCCACTCTTTCCCTCCTGTTGGTCCGCAATGCGTGTGGGGTGGAGAACGCGCGGACTGCTGCAAGGTGGCGATTGGGAAGCAAACTCCCTTCGGCTGAGGCGGTGCGATGGGAGGCGAGGGGGGGAGGGCCGTAATTTGACCGCAGTGGGGAGGAGGGAGCAGAGTGTGACTGCAGGAAAGGGGAGGCATCGGCAGAAGACGGCGAAGACGACGGTGAAGAAGTCGTATGTCGAGCGCGTGCGAGGGGAAGGAGGGAGTAGTTGAGGTGAGCGCAAGCGTGCAAGGGCGTAGGAAGGCAGCCAGGGGCGTGATAGACGCGAGGTGAAAGGAGGTGGAAGACGACTGGGTGCCCGGCGATAGCTCAGTTGGCAGAGCGGGACTGTTGTGTGGAGCAGGCATCCCTTAGGTCGGTGGTTCAAATACCGCCTCGCCGGAGTGTCCGCTCCTTTTCGCGTCCGCTGGCTCCCATTGTGCACAAGATTGGTCCACCATCATCGTTCCTCCCACTCTTCGACGGACGAGCGGCATCCGCCCCAGCGATCACCTTCACCCCGAGACGAGCAAAATGGCCTCTGCTCAATGGGCAGTGCTCACAACGAAGCCCCTTGCAGTAGAGAGAATGAGGGCAGGCAAGGCGTGGGATGGGAAGGAGAGAGGGCAAGCCGTGACAGGGACTGCTGGAGGCGTGGTTCGTCGGCCATCGCAGTGACAGGTATGTCTCGGAAGATGATACGTACGACAGGAGCCTCGAGCACAGACCGTTCACGAGGTGGACGAATATGGCCAACCCCAAGCCAACGGGGTCGAGACGTGAGGGGCGCTATACTGCCCCCCGGACCCTCGTCCTGTGCAGTCCTCCTAATCCACCACCGCTTGTCAAGCAGGATCTCCTGACGCCTCCATTTACGCCAACGGAAACTTCCTGTCCACAGGACCACCGAAATTCATGGAGGACATCTTCAAGGGGCAGCGCTCAAACGCAAGCGCGCCACAACCAGAAGAAGCAAGCAAGCAACCAACACAAAATTCAACAGTTCATTCATCTCAAGTGTTCATTGTTCTTCATTGCTTTTCCACTCTTTCCCTCTGTGCGTCCGTTTCAATGCGTGTGCAGTGGAGGACGCGCGCTGCTGCAGGTGGAGCATGGGAAGCAAAACTCCTCGCTGAGGCGGTGCGATGGGGAGGCGGCGAGGGGAGAGGGGCGTTAATTTGACGCAGTGGGGCAAGAGGGGCAGAGTGTGACTGCGAGAAAGGGAGATCGGAGACGGCGAGGACGCACGGTGAAGAAGTCGGTTGCGTCGAGTCGCGTGCGAGGGGAAGGAGGAGTAGTTGAGTGGCTGACGGAAGCGTCAAGGCGTAGGGAGAGGCAGCCGAGGGGTGATAGAGCCGCGGTGAAAGGAGGGTGGAAGACGACTGGGTGCCCGGCGATAGCTCAGTTGGCAGATCGGAGGACTGGTAGTGTGGAGCAGGCATCCTTAGGTCGGTGGATTCAAATCCGCCTCGCCGGAGTGTCCGCTTTTCGCCGTCCGCTGGCTCTCATTGTGCACAGATTGGTCCACCGATTCTCGCTTCCTCAACTGCTCGCACGGACGAGCGCGCATTTCCTCACTCCGAGACGAGCAAAATGGCCTGTGCACCATGGGCCAGTGCTCACAACGAAGCCCCCTTTGCGGGTCAGAGAGCATGAGGCAAGGCAGGTGGGATAGGAAGGACAGAGGGCAAAGCCGTGACATACTAGGTGTCGTGGATCTGGCGTAGGTCTGGCATCGCAGTGACAGCTATGTCTCCGGGACGACATACGTCGCAGAGCCTCGAGCACAGGCCGTCACGAGCTGGTGTGCGATAATGGCCCAACCAGCCTTCAATAGGCTTACTGACCGATTTCGTTCTGTGCGTTTCTTCGCGTACACACCGATTTAGGATGCAGTGTGCTCTAATGCCGCCCACGAGCCTGTCGCCTCCCAGTCTCTCAGCAACGTCTGCATAAATCTCTGTCTACAGGAAGCACTCAGTGGAATAAGCGAGTGGGTAGTCAGATGTCGACAACTACGGCTGGAGGCTCAAACACGCAGTCGACTGACCAGCGAGCAAGCAAGCAAGCAGCAAAGCAACAACAAATTCAAAACATGTTCATTCATTCATTAATTCATTCATTGCTTTATCCACTCTTCCTCCTGTGTCCGCGCAATGCGTGTGCAGTGGAGGCGCGCGGCTGCTGCAGGTGGGCATGGAAGCAAAAACTCTCGCTGAGGCGGTGCGATGGGGAGGCGCGAGGGCAGGAGAGGGCGATAATTTGACGCAGTGGGGCAAAGAGGAGAGCAGAGTGTGAACTCGGAGAAAGGGGGGATCGGAAGACGGGACGGACGACGGTGAAGAAGTCGGTGGTCGGAGGCGTGGCGCAGGGGAAGGAGGGAGTAGTTGAGTTGAGCGCGAAGCGTGCAAGGCGTAGAGAGAAGGCAGCGAGGGCGGTGATAGACGCAGAGTGAAAGGAGGTGGGGACGACTGGGTGGCCGCGCGAAGCTCAGTTGAGCAGCGGAGGACTGTAGTGTGGAGCAGGCATCCTTAGGTCGGTGGTTCAAATCCGCCTCGCCGGAGTTTCCGCTTTTCGCTGTCCGCTGGCTCTCCATTGTGCACAGATTTGGTCCACCGTATCGTCTCGCTCTCCTCATCATGCCGCCAACGCGACGAGCGCGCATTTTCCCTCACCCGAGACGATACTCACGCACGAGCAATGGCCTGCGTATATGGTGGCAGTGACTCACACGAAGCACCCTTCAGTCAGAGAATGGAGCGCGAAGGCGAAGGTGGGAAGAAAGGAGAGAGGCAGAGAGCCGTAACTGTACATGATCTGTCTGAAGGCGTGGGTCCGGGACCATCGCGTGACAGGTAATCGTCCGGAGATGATCAACGTTTCAAGCAGCAGCCTCGCAGCACAGTCCGTCACGCGGTCATGGTGAGCGAACATGGCCAAACCGTCCTAAGCCAACGGGAGTGCGAGGAAGCGTAGGCGTGCTCTACTGCACCACCGACCTCGTCTTTGCCACGCGTAATATTCACCCACTGCATGCTCAAGGTTCCACACTCCCCTGTTACAGGGACCTCATTTAGACATTACAGGCCGAAACGGATCTGGTCAGCACGTCAGCACACCGAACATACGTGTGGACAGTATAGCTCAACAACCACCAAGCGCCGAACCAACAGCAAGAAGCAAGCAAGCAACACAAACAAAACAACGATCATTCGTTAAACTTGATCTATCTTCACGTGTTCATTCATGTTCGTTCGTTGTCATTCATTCATTAGTTGCTTTATCAACTCTTCCTTCCTGTGCTCGCAATGCGTGGCAGTGTGCAGAGAGCGCGGACTGCCTGCAGTGTGGCGATTGGGAAGCAGAAACTCCTCGTGAGGCGGATGCGCATGGGGAGGCGACGGGAGCGAGGGCGGTTAATTTGGACGGGCAAGTGGCGGCAAGAGGAGCGAGAGTGTGACTGCGAGAAAGGGGGAGCATCGGAGACGACGACGGCGACGGTGGAGATAGCTCAGGTGCTGTCGAGCCGCGTGCGCGAGGGGAAGGAGGGAGTAGTTGAGTTTGAGCGCAACGTGCAGCGTTACGAGAGGCAGCCGAGAGGCGTGATAGACGGAGGGTGAAAGAGGTGGAAGACGGACTCGCGGATGCCCGGCGATAGCTCAGGTTGGCAGGGCGGAGGGACTGTAGTGTGTGGAGCAGGCATATCCTTAGGTCAGTGGTTCAAACGCGCCTCGCCGGAGTTCCGCTCTTTGCCGTCAGCTGGCTCTCCCATTGTGACAGATTGTCCACCGATCTCGCTCTCGCGTCTACCAACTGTTGCACGGACTGAGCGCGCATCAACTACCCGAGGACTCACCTCACCGAGACGAGCACATGGCCTGCGCACACATGGGCCAGTTGCTCACAACGAAAGTCCCCTTGCAGGTCAGAGAGATGAGGGCGAGGCAAGTGGGAGGAAAGGGACGAGGGCAGAGCCGTGACATGACTGCGAGGCGTGGTCGTGGTCGGGGTCGCATCGCAGTGACAGTATGTCTCGGGGAGCATGATACGTCAGCAGAGACCGTCGGAGCAAGGCCGTCACGAGGGTGGGCGATATGCAACCGCTAAGCCAACGCGAGAGTGTCGAAGATTCACGCGGCCGCCGTTATTTAACTGCCACCCTCGGACCCTTCGTACATATGCCAAAGTCATCCAGCACTACCGCGTAAATCCCTAACACACACGCACATTAGCATCAAGGATGCCATCGTGGCATCTTCCCTAGTGCCTCCATCTTCAGCCAACGTGCAAACTCCTGTCGCACAAGGACACCCGACAGTTGGGGAAGTTTAAGGGGATCAAACACCAGTGCGCGCCACGGAAGCATGCAAGGCAAACCAACCAAACATTCAACATTCTTCATTCATTCATTACTTCATTGCTTATATCCACTCTTCCCTCTGTTTGGTCGCATGCGTGTGCATGTGCGAGGACGCGCGCCTTGCTGCAGGATGGCATAGGAAGCAGAAACTGCTCGCTGGAGCGGTGCTACTGGGGAGGCGACGGAAGCAGCAGAGGGCCGTTAATTTGACCGCAGTGGGGCGAAGAGGAGCAGAGTGTGACTGCGAGAAAAGGGGAGGCATCGGAGACGGCGAGGACGACGGTCGAAGAAGTCGGTAATGTCGAGTCGCGTGCGCAGGGGAAGGAGGGAGTAGTTGAGTTGAGCCGCGAACGTGCAAGGGGTCAGGAGAGGCAGCTCGAGGGGCGCTGATAGACGCGAGGTTGAAAGGAGGTGGAAGACCGCTGGGTGCCCGGCGATAGCTCAGTTGGCAGAGCGGAGGACTGTAGTGTGGAGCAGGCATCCTTAGGTCGGTGGTTCAAATCCGCCTCGCCGGAGTGTCCGCCTTTTGCTGTCGCTGGCTCCCATTGTGCACAGATTTGTCCACCGATCATCGATCTCGCATCTCCCACTGCTTGCACGGACGAGCGCGACATCACCTCACCCCGAGACGATCACTCACCCGAGACGAGCAAATGGCCTGCATCAATGGGCAGTGCTCACATCGAAGCCCCTTGCGGTCAGAGAGATGAGGGCGAGGCAAGGTGGGATGAAGGAGAGGGGCGAGACCGTGACAGACTGCTGAGGCGTGGGTCGCGGACATCGCAGTGACAGGTATGTCTCCGGACGATGATACGTCACGCAGAGCCTCGAGCACAGGCCGTCACGATGGTGGCGAATGGCCAACCACCTAAGCCAACGGGGTGCGAGACGTACGCGGCGCTATACTGCCCCCTCGGACCCTCGTCTGTGCCAGTCTCCCCTACGCGTAAATCAACACCACCGCCACATTAGCATCCAAGGCTGCCATCGGCATCTCCCCTGTCGCCTCCATCTTCAGGCCAACGTGCAAACTCCTGTCCACAAGGACACCGAAAGTTGGGGAAGTTAAGGGGCTCAAACCAAGTCGCGCCACGGAAGCAAGCAAGCAACCAACCAAACATTCAAACATTCATTCATTCATTCATTCATTCATTTTCATTGCTTTATCCACTCTTCCCTCCTGTGGTCCGCAATGCGTGTGCATGTGGAGGACGCGCGGCCTGCTGCAGGTGGCATAGGAAGCAGAAACTGCCTCGCTGAGGCGGTGCGATGGGGAGGCGACGGGGGGCAGGAGGGGCGTTAATTTGACGCAGTGGGGCAAGAGGAGCAGAGTGTGACTGCGAGAAAGGGGAGGCATCGGAAGACGGCGAGGACGACGGTCGAAGAAGTCGGTAATGTCGAGTCGCGTGCGCAGGGGAAGGAGGGAGTAGTTGAGTTGAGCGCGAACGTGCAAGGGGTCAGGAAGAGGCAGCTCGAGGGGCGCTGATAGACGCGAGGTGAAAGGAGGTGGAAGACCGCTGGGTGCCCGGCGATAGCTCAGTTGGCAGAGCGGAGGACTGTAGTGTGGAGCAGGCATCCTTAGGTCGGTGGTTTCAAAATCCGCCTCGCCGGAGTGTCTCGCCTTTTGCTGTCCGCTGGCTCCCATTGTGCACAGATTTTGTTCCACCGATCATCGATCCTCGCATCTCCCACTGCTTGCACGGACGAGCGCGACATCACCTCACCCCGAGCACGATCACCTCACCCCGAGACGAGCAAAATGGCCTGCATCAATGGGCAGTGCTCACATCGAAGCCCCTTGCGGTCAGAGAGATGAGGGCGAGGCAAGGTGGGATGGAAGGAGAGGGGGCGAGAGCCGTGACAGACTGCTGAGGCGTGGGTCGCGGCCATCGCAGTGACAGGTATGTCTCGGGAAGATGATACGTCACGCAGAGCCTCGAGCACAGGCCGTCACGATGGTGGGCGAATGGCAACCACCTAAGCCAACGGGGTGCGAGACGTACGCGGCGCTATACTGCCCCCTCGGACCCTCGTCTGTGCCAGTCTCCCCTACCGCGTAAATCAACACCACCGCACATTAGCATCCAAGGCTGCCATCGGCATCTCCCCTGTCGCCTCCATCTTCAGCCAACGTGCAAACTCCTGTCCACAAGGACACCGAAAGTTGGGGAAGTTAAGGGGGCTCAAACCAAGTCGCGCCACGGAAGCAAGCAAGCAACCAACCAAACATTCAAACATTCATTCATTCATTCATTCATTCATTCATTCATTGCTTTATCCACTCTTCCCTCCTGTGGTCCGCAATGCGTGTGCATGTGGAGGACGCGCGGCCTGCTGCAGGTGGCATAGGGAAGCAGAAAAACTGCCTCGCTGAGGCGGTGCGATGGGGAGGCGACGGGGGCAGGAGGGCGTTAATTTGACCGCAGTGGGGCAAGAGGGAGCAGAGTGTGACTGCGAGAAAGGGGAGGCATCGGAAGACGGCGAGGACGACGGTCGAAGAAGTCGGTAATGTCGAGTCGCGTGCGCAGGGGGAAGGAGGGAGTAGTTGAGTTGAGCGCGAACGTGCAAGGGGTCAGGAGAGGCAGCTCGAGGGGCGCTGATAGACGCGAGGTGAAAGGAGGTGGAAGACGACTGGGTGCCCGGCGATAGCTCAGTTGGCAGAGCGGAGGACTGTAGTGTGTGGAGCAGGCATCCTTAGGTCGGTGGTTCAAATCCGCCTCGCCGGAGTGTCCGCTTTTCGCCGTCCGCTGGCTCTCATTGTGCACAGATTGGTCCACCGATCATCGATCCTCGCATCTCCCACTGCTTGCACGGACGAGCGCGACATCACCTCACCCCGAGACGATCACCTCACCCCGAGACGAGCAAAATGGCCTGCATCAATGGGCAGTGCTCACATCGAAGCCCCTTGCGGTCAGAGAGATGAGGGCGAGGCAAGGTGGGATGGAAGGAGAGGGGGCGAGAGCCGTGACAGACTGCTGAGGCGTGGGTCGCGGCCATCGCAGTGACAGGTATGTCTCGGGAAGATGATACGTCACGCAGAGCCTCGAGCACAGGCCGTCACGATGGTGGGCGAATGGCCAACCACCTAAGCCAACGGGGTGCGAGACGTACGCGGCGCTATACTGCCCCCTCGGACCCTCGTCTGTGCCAGTCTCCCCTACCGCGTAAATCAACACCACCGCACATTAGCATCCAAGGCTGCCATCGGCATCTCCCCTGTCGCCTCCATCTTCAGCCAACGTGCAAAACTCCTGTCCACAAGGACACCGAAAGTTGGGGAAGTTAAGGGGGCTCAAACCAAGTCGCGCCACGGAAGCAAGCAAGCAACCAACCAAACATTCAAACATTCATTCATTCATTCATTCATTCATTCATTTATTGCTTTATCCACTCTTTCGTCCTGTTGTCCGCAATGCGTGTGCAGGTGGAGAACGCGCGGACTGCTGCAGGTGAGCATTGGGAAGCACAAACTCCCTCGCTGAGGCGGTGCGATGGGGAGGCGGCGAGGGGAGGAGGGGCGGTAATTTGACGGCAGTGGGGCAAGAGGGAGCAGAGTGTGACTGCGAGAAAGGGGAGGGATCGGCAGACGACGAGGACGACGGTGGAAGAAGTCGGTGGCGTCGAGCCGCGTGCGGAGGGGAAGGAGGGAGTAGTTGAGTTGAGCGCAAGCGTGCAAGGCGTTAGGAGAGGCAGCGCGAGGGGCGGTGATAGACGCGAGGTGAAAGGAGGTGGAAGACGACTGGGTGCCCGGCGATAGCTCAGTTGGCAGAGCGGAGGACTGTAGTGTGTGGAGCAGGCATCCTTAGGTCGGTGGTTCAAATCCGCCTCGCCGGAGTGTCCGCTTTTCGCCGTCCGCTGGCTCTCATTGTGCACAGATTGGTCCACCGATCATCGATCCTCGCATCTCCCACTGCTTGCACGGACGAGCGCGACATCACCTCACCCCGAGACGATCACCTCACCCGAGACGAGCAAAATGGCCTGCATCAATGGGCAGTGCTCACATCGAAGCCCCTTGCGGTCAGAGAGATGAGGGCGAGGCAAGGTGGGATGGAAGGAGAGGGGCGA
This sequence comes from Dipylidium caninum, assembly GCA_017562135.1. NCBI lineage: Eukaryota > Metazoa > Platyhelminthes > Cestoda > Cyclophyllidea > Dipylidiidae > Dipylidium > Dipylidium caninum. Next base: position 20,685 of record QEYB01000318.1, on the reverse strand, counting down.
GAGCCGTGACAGACTGCTGAGGCGTGGGTCGCGGCCATCGCAGTGACAGGTATGTCTCGGGAAGATGATACGTCACGCAGAGCCTCGAGCACAGGCCGTCACGATGGTGGGCGAATGGCCAACCACCTAAGCCAACGGGGTGCGAGACGTACGCGGCGCTATACTGCCCCCTCGGACCCTCGTCTGTGCCAGTCTCCCCTACCGCGTAAATCAACACCACCGCACATTAGCATCCAAGGCTGCCATCGGCATCTCCCCTGTCGCCTCCATCTTCAGCCAACGTGCAAACTCCTGTCCACAAGGACACCGAAAGTTGGGGAAGTTAAGGGGGCTCAAACCAAGTCGCGCCACGGAAGCAAGCAAGCAACCAACCAAACATTCAAACATTCATTCATTCATTCATTCATTCATTCATTTATTGCTTTATCCACTCTTTCGTCCTGTTGTCCGCAATGCGTGTGCAGGTGGAGAACGCGCGGACTGCTGCAGGTGAGCATTGGGAAGCACAAACTCCCTCGCTGAGGCGGTGCGATGGGGAGGCGGCGAGGGGAGGAGGGGCGGTAATTTGACGGCAGTGGGGCAAGAGGGAGCAGAGTGTGACTGCGAGAAAGGGGAGGGATCGGCAGACGACGAGGACGACGGTGGAAGAAGTCGGTAATGTCGAGTCGCGTGCGCCAGGGGAAGGAGGGAGTAGTTGAGTTGAGCGCAAGCGTGCAAGGCGTTAGGAGAGGCAGCGCGAGGGGCGGTGATAGACGCGAGGTGAAAGGAGGTGGAAGACGACTGGGTGCCCGGCGATAGCTCAGTTGGCAGAGCGGAGGACTGTAGTGTGTGGAGCAGGCATCCTTAGGTCGGTGGTTCAAATCCGCCTCGCCGGAGTGTCCGCTTTTCGCCGTCCGCTGGCTCTCATTGTGCACAGATTGGTCCACCGATTCTCGCTTCCTCTACTGCTCGCACGGACGAGCGCGCATTTCCTCACTCCGAGACGAGCACATTGGCCTGCGTCAATGGGCAGTGCTCACAACGAAGCCCCTTGCAGTCAGAGAGATGAGGGCAAGGCGAGGTGGGAAGAAAGGAGAGAGGACAAAAGCCGTGACATACTGTCGAGGCGTGGGTCGTGGCTCGTGGGTCGTGGGTCGTGGACATCGCAGTGACAGGTATGTCTCCGGACGATGATACGTCAAGCAGAGCCTCGAGCACAGTCCGTCACGAGGGTGGGCGAATGGCCAACCGCCTAAGCCAACGGGGTGCGGAAGGTGAGTGGTGCTCTACTGCCCCCTCGAAGCCTCGTCTGTGCCAGTCTCCCCTACCGCGTAAATCAACACCACCGCACATTAGCATCCAAGGCTGCCATCGGCATCTCCCCTGTCGCCTCCATCTTCAGCCAACGTGCAAAACTCCTGTCCACAAGGACACCGAAAGTTGGGGAAGTTAAGGGGGCTCAAACCAAGTCGCGCCACGGAAGCAAGCAAGCAACAACCAACCAAACATTCAAACATTCATTCATTCATTCATTCATTCATTCATTCATTTGCTTTATCCACTCTTCCCTCCTGTGGTCCGCAATGCGTGTGCATGTGGAGGACGCGCGGCCTGCTGCAGGTGGGCATAGGGAAGCAGAAACTGCCTCGCTGAGGCGGTGCGATGGGGAGGCGACGGGGGCAGGAGGGGCGTTAATTTGACCGCAGTGGGCAAGAGGGAGCAGAGTGTGACTGCGAGAAAGGGGAGGCATCGGAAGACGGCGAGGACGACGGTCGAAGAAGTCGGTAATGTCGAGTCGCGTGCGCAGGGGAAGGAGGGAGTAGTTGAGTTGAGCGCGAACGTGCAAGGGGTCAGGAGAGGCAGCTCGAGGGGCGCTGATAGACGCGAGGTGAAAGGAGGTGGAAGACCGCTGGGTGCCGGCGATAGCTCAGTTGGCAGAGCGGAGGACTGTAGTGTGTGGAGCAGGCATCCTTAGGTCGGTGGTTCAAATCCGCCTCGCCGGAGTGTCCGCTTTTCGCCGTCCGCTGGCTCTCATTGTGCACAGATTGGTCCACCGATTCTCGCTTCCTCTACTGCTCGCACGGACGAGCGCGCATTTCCTCACTCCGAGACGAGCACATTGGCCTGCGTCAATGGGCAGTGCTCACAACGAAGCCCCTTGCAGTCAGAGAGATGAGGGCAAGGCGAGGTGGGAAGAAAGGAGAGAGGACAAAAGCCGTGACATACTGTCGAGGCGTGGGTCGTGGCTCGTGGGTCGTGGGTCGTGGACATCGCAGTGACAGGTATGTCTCCGGACGATGATACGTCAAGCAGAGCCTCGAGCACAGTCCGTCACGAGGGTGGGCGAATGGCCAACCGCCTAAGCCAACGGGGTGCGGAAGGTGAGTGGTGCTCTACTGCCCCCTCGAAGCCTCGTCTGTGCCAGTCTCCCCTACCGCGTAAATCAACACCACCGCACATTAGCATCCAAGGCTGCCATCGGCATCTCCCCTGTCGCCTCCATCTTCAGCCAACGTGCAAACTCCTGTCCACAAGGACACCGAAAGTTGGGGAAGTTAAGGGGGCTCAAACCAAGTCGCGCCACGGAAGCAAGCAAGCAACCAACCAAACATTCAAACATTCATTCATTCATTCATTCATTCATTTATTGCTTTATCCACTCTTTCGTCCTGTTGTCCGCAATGCGTGTGCAGGTGGAGAACGCGCGGACTGCTGCAGGTGAGCATTGGGAAGCACAAACTCCCTCGCTGAGGCGGTGCGATGGGGAGGCGGCGAGGGGAGGAGGGGCGGTAATTTGACGGCAGTGGGGCAAGAGGGAGCAGAGTGTGACTGCGAGAAAGGGGAGGGATCGGCAGACGACGAGGACGACGGTGGAAGAAGTCGGTGGCGTCGAGCCGCGTGCGGAGGGGAAGGAGGGAGTAGTTGAGTTGAGCGCAAGCGTGCAAGGCGTTAGGAGAGGCAGCGCGAGGGGCGGTGATAGACGCGAGGTGAAAGGAGGTGGAAGACGACTGGGTGCCCGGCGATAGCTCAGTTGGCAGAGCGGAGGACTGTAGTGTGTGGAGCAGGCATCCTTAGGTCGGTGGTTCAAATCCGCCTCGCCGGAGTGTCCGCTTTTCGCCGTCCGCTGGCTCTCATTGTGCACAGATTGGTCCACCGATTCTCGCTTCCTCTACTGCTCGCACGGACGAGCGCGCATTTCCTCACTCCGAGACGAGCACATTGGCCTGCGTCAATGGGCAGTGCTCACAACGAAGCCCCTTGCAGTCAGAGAGATGAGGGCAAGGCGAGGTGGGAAGAAAGGAGAGAGGACAAGAGCCGTGACAGACTGCTGAGGCGTGGGTCGTGGCTCGTGGGTCGTGGGTCGTGGACATCGCAGTGACAGGTATGTCTCCGGACGATGATACGTCAAGCAGAGCCTCGAGCACAGGCCGTCACGATGGTGGGCGAATGGCCAACCACCTAAGCCAACGGGGTGCGAGACGTACGCGGCGCTATACTGCCCCCACGAAGCCTCGTCTGTGCCAGTCTCCCCTACCGCGTAAATCAACACCACCGCACATTAGCATCCAAGGCTGCCATCGGCATCTCCCCTGTCGCCTCCATCTTCAGCCAACGTGCAAACTCCTGTCCACAAGGACACCGAAAGTTGGGGAAGTTTAAGGGGGCTCAAACCAAGTCGCGCCACGGAAGCAAGCAAGCAACCAACCAAACATTCAAACATTCATTCATTCATTCATTCATTCATTCATTTATTGCTTTATCCACTCTTCCCTCCTGTGGTCCGCAATGCGTGTGCATGTGGAGGACGCGCGGCCTGCTGCAGGTGGGCATAGGGAAGCAGAAAACTGCCTCGCTGAGGCGGTGCGATGGGGAGGCGACGGGGGCAGGAGGGGCGTTAATTTGACCGCAGTGGGGCAAGAGGGAGCAGAGTGTGACTGCGAGAAAGGGGAGGCATCGGAAGACGGCGAGGACGACGGTCGAAGAAGTCGGTAATGTCGAGTCGCGTGCGCAGGGGAAGGAGGGAGTAGTTGAGTTGAGCGCGAACGTGCAAGGGGTCAGGAGAGGCAGCTCGAGGGGCGCTGATAGACGCGAGGTGAAAGGAGGTGGAAGACCGCTGGGTGCCGGCGATAGCTCAGTTGGCAGAGCGGAGGACTGTAGTGTGGAGCAGGCATCCTTAGGTCGGTGGTTCAAATCCGCCTCGCCGGAGTGTCCGCCTTTTGCTGTCCGCTGGCTCCCATTGTGCACAGATTTGTCCACCGATCATCGATCCTCGCATCTCCCACTGCTTGCACGGACGAGCGCGACATCACCTCACCCCGAGACGATCACCTCACCCCGAGACGAGCAAAATGGCCTGCATCAATGGGCAGTGCTCACATCGAAGCCCCTTGCGGTCAGAGAGATGAGGGCGAGGCAAGGTGGGATGGAAGGAGAGGGGGCGAGAGCCGTGACAGACTGCTGAGGCGTGGGTCGCGGCCATCGCAGTGACAGGTATGTCTCGGGAAGATGATACGTCACGCAGAGCCTCGAGCACAGGCCGTCACGATGGTGGGCGAATGGCCAACCACCTAAGCCAACGGGGTGCGAGACGTACGCGGCGCTATACTGCCCCCTCGGACCCTCGTCTGTGCCAGTCTCCCCTACCGCGTAAATCAACACCACCGCACATTAGCATCCAAGGCTGCCATCGGCATCTCCCCTGTCGCCTCCATCTTCAGCCAACGTGCAAACTCCTGTCCACAAGGACACCGAAAGTTGGGGAAGTTAAGGGGGCTCAAACCAAGTCGCGCCACGGAAGCAAGCAAGCAAGCAACCAACCAAACATTCAAACATTCATTCATTCATTCATTCATTCATTGCTTTATCCACTCTTCCCTCCTGTGGTCCGCAATGCGTGTGCATGTGGAGGACGCGCGGCCTGCTGCAGGTGGGCATAGGGAAGCAGAAACTGCCTCGCTGAGGCGGTGCGATGGGGAGGCGACGGGGGCAGGAGGGGCGTTAATTTGACCGCAGTGGGGCAAGAGGGAGCAGAGTGTGACTGCGAGAAAGGGGAGGCATCGAAGACGGCGAGGACGACGGTGGAAGAAGTCGGTGGCGTCGAGCCGCGTGCGGAGGGGAAGGAGGGAGTAGTTGAGTTGAGCGCAAGCGTGCAAGGCGTTAGGAGAGGCAGCGCGAGGGGCGGTGATAGACGCGAGGTGAAAGGAGGTGGAAGACGACTGGGTGCCCGGCGATAGCTCAGTTGGCAGAGCGGAGGACTGTAGTGTGTGGAGCAGGCATCCTTAGGTCGGTGGTTCAAATCCGCCTCGCCGGAGTGTCCGCTTTTCGCCGTCCGCTGGCTCTCATTGTGCACAGATTGGTCCACCGATTCTCGCTTCCTCTACTGCTCGCACGGACGAGCGCGCCATCACCTCACCCCGAGACGATTTCCTCACTCCGAGACGAGCACATTGGCCTGCGTCAATGGGCAGTGCTCACAACGAAGCCCCTTGCAGTCAGAGAGATGAGGGCAAGGCGAGGTGGGAAGAAAGGAGAGAGGACAAAAGCCGTGACATACTGTCGAGGCGTGGGTCGTGGCTCGTGGGTCGTGGGTCGTGGACATCGCAGTGACAGGTATGTCTCCGGACGATGATACGTCAAGCAGAGCCTCGAGCACAGTCCGTCACGAGGGTGGGCGAATGGCCAACCGCCTAAGCCAACGGGGTGCGGAAGGTGAGTGGTGCTCTACTGCCCCCTCGAAGCCTCGTCTGTGCCAGTCTCCCCTACCGCGTAAATCAACACCACCGCACATTAGCATCCAAGGCTGCCATCGGCATCTCCCCTGTCGCCTCCATCTTCAGCCAACGTGCAAACTCCTGTCCACAAGGACACCGAAAGTTGGGGAAGTTAAGGGGGCTCAAACCAAGTCGCGCCACGGAAGCAAGCAAGCAAGCAACCAACCAAACATTCAAACATTCATTCATTCATTCATTCATTCATTTATTGCTTTATCCACTCTTTCGTCCTGTTGTCCGCAATGCGTGTGCAGGTGGAGAACGCGCGGACTGCTGCAGGTGAGCATTGGGAAGCACAAACTCCCTCGCTGAGGCGGTGCGATGGGGAGGCGGCGAGGGGAGGAGGGGCGGTAATTTGACGGCAGTGGGGCAAGAGGGAGCAGAGTGTGACTGCGAGAAAGGGGAGGGATCGGCAGACGACGAGGACGACGGTGGAAGAAGTCGGTAATGTCGAGTCGCGTGCGCAGGGAAGGAGGGAGTAGTTGAGTTGAGCGCGAACGTGCAAGGGGTCAGGAGAGGCAGCTCGAGGGGCGCTGATAGACGCGAGGTGAAAGGAGGTGGAAGACGACTGGGTGCCCGGCGATAGCTCAGTTGGCAGAGCGGAGGACTGTAGTGTGTGGAGCAGGCATCCTTAGGTCGGTGGTTCAAATCCGCCTCGCCGGAGTGTCCGCTTTTCGCCGTCCGCTGGCTCTCATTGTGCACAGATTGGTCCACCGATCATCGATCCTCGCATCTCCCACTGCTTGCACGGACGAGCGCGACATCACCTCACCCCGAGACGATCACCTCACCCCGAGACGAGCAAAATGGCCTGCATCAATGGGCAGTGCTCACATCGAAGCCCCTTGCGGTCAGAGAGATGAGGGCGAGGCAAGGTGGGATGGAAGGAGAGGGGGCGAGAGCCGTGACAGACTGCTGAGGCGTGGGTCGCGGCCATCGCAGTGACAGGTATGTCTCGGGAAGATGATACGTCACGCAGAGCCTCGAGCACAGGCCGTCACGATGGTGGCGAATGGCCAACCACCTAAGCCAACGGGTGCGAGACGTACGCGGCGCTATACTGCCCCCTCGGACCCTCGTCTGTGCCAGTCTCCCCTACCGCGTAAATCAACACCACCGCACATTAGCATCCAAGGCTGCCATCGGCATCTCCCCTGTCGCCTCCATCTTCAGCCAACGTGCAAACTCCTGTCCACAAGGACACCGAAAGTTGGGGAAGTTAAGGGGGCTCAAACCAAGTCGCGCCACGGAAGCAAGCAAGCAACCAACCAAACATTCAAACATTCATTCATTCATTCATTCATTTATTGCTTTATCCACTCTTTCGTCCTGTTGTCCGCAATGCGTGTGCAGGTGGAGAACGCGCGGACTGCTGCAGGTGAGCATTGGGAAGCACAAACTCCCTCGCTGAGGCGGTGCGATGGGGAGGCGGCGAGGGGAGGAGGGGCGGTAATTTGACGGCAGTGGGGCAAGAGGGAGCAGAGTGTGACTGCGAGAAAGGGGAGGGATCGGCAGACGACGAGGACGACGGTGGAAGAAGTCGGTGGCGTCGAGCCGCGTGCGGAGGGGAAGGAGGGAGTAGTTGAGTTGAGCGCAAGCGTGCAAGGCGTTAGGAGAGGCAGCGCGAGGGGCGGTGATAGACGCGAGGTGAAAGGAGGTGGAAGACGACTGGGTGCCCGGCGATAGCTCAGTTGGCAGAGCGGAGGACTGTAGTGTGTGGAGCAGGCATCCTTAGGTCGGTGGTTCAAATCCGCCTCGCCGGAGTGTCCGCTTTTCGCCGTCCGCTGGCTCTCATTGTGCACAGATTGGTCCACCGATTCTCGCTTCCTCTACTGCTCGCACGGACGAGCGCGCATTTCCTCACTCCGAGACGAGCACATTGGCCTGCGTCAATGGGCAGTGCTCACAACGAAGCCCCTTGCAGTCAGAGAGATGAGGGCAAGGCGAGGTGGGAAGAAAGGAGAGAGGACAAAAGCCGTGACATACTGTCGAGGCGTGGGTCGTGGCTCGTGGGTCGTGGGTCGTGGACATCGCAGTGACAGGTATGTCTCCGGACGATGATACGTCAAGCAGAGCCTCGAGCACAGTCCGTCACGAGGGTGGGCGAATGGCCAACCGCCTAAGCCAACGGGGTGCGGAAGGTGAGTGGTGCTCTACTGCCCCCTCGAAGCCTCGTCTGTGCCAGTCTCCCCTACCGCGTAAATCAACACCACCGCACATTAGCATCCAAGGCTGCCATCGGCATCTCCCCTGTCGCCTCCATCTTCAGCCAACGTGCAAACTCCTGTCCACAAGGACACCGAAAGTTGGGGAAGTTAAGGGGGCTCAAACCAAGTCGCGCCACGGAAGCAAGCAAGCAACCAACCAAACATTCAAACATTCATTCATTCATTCATTCATTCATTTATTGCTTTATCCACTCTTTCGTCCTGTTGTCCGCAATGCGTGTGCAGGTGGAGAACGCGCGGACTGCTGCAGGTGAGCATTGGGAAGCACAAACTCCCTCGCTGAGGCGGTGCGATGGGGAGGCGGCGAGGGGAGGAGGGGCGGTAATTTGACGGCAGTGGGGCAAGAGGGAGCAGAGTGTGACTGCGAGAAAGGGGAGGGATCGGCAGACGACGAGGACGACGGTGGAAGAAGTCGGTGGCGTCGAGCCGCGTGCGGAGGGGAAGGAGGGAGTAGTTGAGTTGAGCGCAAGCGTGCAAGGCGTTAGGAGAGGCAGCGCGAGGGGCGGTGATAGACGCGAGGTGAAAGGAGGTGGAAGACGACTGGGTGCCCGGCGATAGCTCAGTTGGCAGAGCGGAGGACTGTAGTGTGGAGCATGCATCCTTAGGTCGGTGGTTCAAATCCGCCTCGCCGGAGTGTCCGCTTTTCGCCGTCCGCTGGCTCTCATTGTGCACAGATTGGTCCACCGATTCTCGCTTCCTCTACTGCTCGCACGGACGAGCGCGCATTTCCTCACTCCGAGACGAGCACATTGGCCTGCGTCAATGGGCAGTGCTCACAACGAAGCCCCTTGCAGTCAGAGAGATGAGGGCAAGGCGAGGTGGGAAGAAAGGAGAGAGGACAAAAGCCGTGACATACTGTCGAGGCGTGGGTCGTGGCTCGTGGGTCGTGGGTCGTGGACATCGCAGTGACAGGTATGTCTCCGGACGATGATACGTCAAGCAGAGCCTCGAGCACAGTCCGTCACGAGGGTGGGCGAATGGCCAACCACCTATGAGTGCTTTTCTAATGCTTTTTAAACCCCTCGGACTTTTCTTTGTCGTTTTCCTGCCGTAAATTTTTGTCTTTGCCTTTTAACCATTTCGGGGTTTTTGCTTTAATGGATTCTTCTTCGTTCTTGTCATTTTTGTTGTTTTAAACTGATTTCCTACCTGCGCTTTTTTTATCATCGCTGACCTGGTTTTTTCTGTGTAACCTTTCTCCCTTTCTTTCGAATCTGGAAGTCTCTCTTTCGTTTATTTCACTTCGTTTTCTTTGTGCTGCCACTTTGTTCTTACACTTGTTGCTGAAATTCGTGTTGTTTTTATGGCGCCGCTTTTTTTGGCGTAGATGATGCCTGGGAGCCCTCTTGTTCCGCCGAACTAACCAATCATTTTAACTCACTCTACTTTTGATTGTGTTGGGTCAATGCGTTAAGAAAACATTCTTACTATGACGCAAATACCTAGCGTTCCTACGGTATTCACGCCGCAGAGACCACCTATTCTTCAGTCATTCGCCTCTGGTTCGAAATGGTACCCTGAGGCAATACTTAGGTTTACCAGATTATAGCCTCATACGCAAGTTATATGCCCATTTAAAGAACAATTTCGGGGCCAAGCTATCCAATACGGCGGAGCGTGTGCATCGGAATTACATTTGAATAAGTTAAGAGGCAGAGCATCATCCTTATTTGATGTTGTTTCGGCAATTGATCTAATTCCTGCTCGTCATATCTTTCTGCTTTAGGATGTAGGACGATTAAAAGTCAGGTTATATTTCAAAAGGATTGAAAAGGCAGGCATGCTGAACTAGTAATTTGGGAAGTGGGTTTCTGGCTTCAATTTTTGACTGTTATAGATAAACAGAAAATATTCAATCAAAATATGTCAATGACATAATATCACGAGCCTAATTTTCATCGATACATTAAGAAATGGCTATGTTTTGACGGCTTTTCCACGCATCAATCGTACCAAGGGACTGGAAGTCATGTTTTCAAACACCATGCCAGGGTAAATACGTGAAAGTGCCAAAATGAACTTGGATTTTCGCTAAGATAAGAACTCGACTTGTGGGGAAAGGTGTCTTATTCGCCGTCTGGCATACTTGTACGGTATCTATACCTGCTGAATTTATAAAGTATAGGCTCCTACTCTTAAAGCATACAATAAAAGTATTGCACCACCTTCTATTACGGGGAGAAATAACGAATTACTGAAATTTTCAAGTAGTTACACATACTATTCTGCTTTCGATCCCACTCGTTCGCAGACAAAAGGAAGAATTAATGCGATGGAGTAAGATGCAATCCGTTCCCACCAATCACAAGATCTCTTTATTGGAGAAGACGAGTGTTAGTATGGTTAGTAATGATCTGAGCCGAGTGAAGGGAACCGATTAGTTAGTATTTCAAAGAATTGTAATTTCCTTGAAGGATACTACATGTCACCTGTGCCAACAAATTATCAAAGGGCTGGTAAACGCTTTTTTAGCATGCAAATTTTAACCGGCGAACCTCTATCAAAGGTACACACTTGAGCTCTGTATACCGCTGGAAATTGTAATGACTGTCGATGGCGCATCTTTGGCTACTCGTGTGTTCACTCTCCATACGTAGCAACCCAACTTTTAGCTTTCGCGCTGTTACTTCCAATGTAGTCTTAGGTTCCTTTTCAATTGTTAAACTACGCTCCCTGAGGACATCGAAGACGACGGTGATGGTTGGCATGAGAGTACAACCAGGAACTAAATCCACTCAAGCCCCTAGGGTAATGTGATTCTCTCTTTCCTATACCACCACAATTTGGGCTTTAAAATCCAAGTTTTACCTCTCGGTGCCTGAAGTTGTTATGAAGTTCTTTAACGTGCTGAGAAATTAGTGCGGTGACAGTACATGTAACCTCATGTAATTCTATTAGTGCTGCACTTATTACGCATGGGGTGTATCTTTTGTGTATGTGCTACCATACGCACGCCCTAATAGCGCTGATCGCAATCTCACTACTGTAATCTCTCATCCGTTCAAATGGGTATGAAATGACCTAACTACCCGGTGAGCAAATTCACTTACAAGCTAAGCCATGTCACTGAATCCATGTCCGTTGCCAATGGGTAAATGATGAGCTCGATACTCAAATCCAAATAGACCAAAAGCAGACGAAAACCTATCTAAGGAAGATTGTTCTTTATAAATCTCTAATTCGAAGAGCTGCATGAGTACGTACCTTTGATGTTCTCATTCACCTGTCTTAACCCACGTAACATGTATGCACACAGGTTTAAAAAAGAATCAAAGACTGAGGAGTGACATCGTCTATAAACCTGTTACAGAACCAAAACTTCAGAAGTAAGGTCCGCATAATTAGTAGGATTTGTTATCAGCCAAAGATGATCATATGCACTGTAGAGAAGATTAAGGAGGGGGAGAGAATAACGCATAATGAAAGCGTCAATGTTGCAGATGGAATGGGAATAGAGGGGAGAGGGGAGGGGGAAGATGTAAACAGTGTCCTCCCCACAAAGTATACCAGTTTGCGGAGAGCATCGAAAGTCAATGATGCGGACGGGCTTTCCATCAACTTTGTCATAGGCGACACTTATTGCATCTTAGGGAAAAGGAGAATGGGGAAGGGGGGCTGATATTCTTCACAATCTCTACTTCTCCAATAGGAGCCTTCGATATCTTCCTTCATGCTCTAATGGGACAAAGATGTAAAATGACGTGAGAGCAATGGCAAATGGATCATAGTGCGAACGTTAGCATCGTGTGGCAGGCACCTGAGATCAATTTGCACCTAAACTGAAAAAAAAATATATCGAACATGGTGGATGAGATTTTGAAAAAAAGGAAGGCAAATATTTGATCGACTCACCATAGGAGAAGTGTTTGTTGAGAATAGCGTTTTTTCGGAACACCAGTTTCTGTTAATGAGGAAATTTTGTGAAGTTCCACTTGATTTGCTGTGAAGCGAAGAAAACACGGGTCATTTTACTTATGATACTAACAGGCGTAAACAAAAGTCACTCAGAACACGGTAAGAAAATTCATACTTAGTGATTGTACAGAGAGGGTAATGTTGAAGGTAGGTTAAAAAGGGGTAAAGCTTCGGAACCGTTAACGTCAACCTTGCTGAAGAAATCAAAACGTGAGTCAAAGTTTTCCGAACATTCTCTTTAATCTCAGAATTGTTCCTGGTTCCTATTGGCAACAGATTAGAAACCAGGAAAAGAAATTGATTTTTGTAAAATCAACTAAGCTCACCTGTTGCCAATTGGTTACAAGGAAGCAAGAATACGGAGGCCCTCGCTAGCATATTGGGTATACAGGTCTTGCATTTTTGCTGGGCATAGTTCTGCTTGGTTAGTTTTCATTCAGTTGCCACGTTCACGAAAATCACGACATTGCCTCTAATAACCCGCGAAATGAACAGTGAGTGAAGAAAGTACTTAGACACATAACCGGTAAGCTAACATCGAAACTTTGTTACCATCGATGTCGTCGGCTTCATATGTGTAAAATTTGGCGGCATTCGAAGCTAAAAATTTGCCAGAGCTTTAACAAATGAAAACACACAAGCTAAGATCGAGTGTACTTTTCAAATGTAATAACAGAATTCTGCCTCAAATTCCATATGTGATAATAAGTTTTATCTAACTTAGCGCACAAACAACTCTAATGGAGAAACGGTAGCTGCGCGCAGAACCCACCATTTTGAGGAACCTCGACGAAGAAACCAAAAAATGCAAAAGTGGTCGCAAAACGGCCTGAGACAGGATGCAGCTAACATTGTTTGCTTGTTCACACTTCGCATTTTTACACACTTAAAACTCATTTGCAAAAAATAATTTTTGTAAGCGCCGTAGATTGAATTGACATTAGCTTCGTGCTTTTTTATGGATTTCGGAAAATAAGGTTAATACTCCATATCGTAACGTTACTCTTAACTAAGATATGCAAGTGTATAATGTTACCTTCACATCTAAGGCAGAGGGATTATTATTTCATGTCCTACTGCCGATATTCGCATGAGTGAATTAACATTTTGGTGCATATAAAGACAGAGTGACTCTAGTTGTTCGCCATCATTCCTCAGGCTCCAAATTACTGGCAACATAAATGTCGGGAATTTGACCATGCTTCATATGAGTCTGGTCGATTTTGCCTTTGTACTACTTGATTTCGAGTTATTGTTTTCTTACGTTACCTTCTAATCACCTCGAGGGTTCGTTCATTTTCATATGCCGGAATAAAGCATTTGTATATTATGAGCATTTCCTACGACGACGAATTTGAGACTATTTCATGACGCTTTCGAAACAGAGAGGTGGATATTTAAAGCAGATGACGACCGTCGACTCGTCTACTGGCCTCTTTGGCGGGACCAGTTAAAATGTTATAAAAACGTTATAATTGTGTGAGCATACTGCACTTTTCGTACGAATGCAGTGATCCAATGGGTGTGCTTTATGATCCTGGTTAGTTAATAGCGGTCGCGTTTGTGGTGGTTGCATTATTTGCCATCAATTTGCACCTCTTTTTATTGTCAAAATTGCTTTTTTGGCGATGTGTGAGTTGACCGGGAGGGAGATTAAAAGTTATTATTAGTTAATGATTTAGTTCCCAAAGCTTCAAGCAAAGAAGGATGGAAAGACATGTATTGTCGGTTTTCATCGAAAATTCGTTTTTCAACTGATTGCACTGGATACTGATTTGGATCCGACTGAACCATGCTTCCAAACTTGTTGGTTAAGAGGTTCATTTAAATTTTTCAATTGTCTGACCTGGGATTTGCAGGACGGTATTATATGTCCCCAAGTGAGGTCGTAATTCAAGATGATGTCTTGAGTGTTTCATCTCAACGTAGTTGGAGCATAATCACGATGAAGTGAACTTTTGCAAGAGCGTACAACCAGCTTAATAATGACCGATAGAAAGAGCAAAATCAAACCCACTGAGGACGCCCTCAAGGCGTAAACATCGATTCCTCGGCCGTTCATATACTTTGACTATTCATCGCACTACTCCACCGAACAATAGCTGTTCCACTTCCGACTCCAATGCCTTATAACGCAACAATCTGCCTTTCAGCAGGACGGCTTAACTACTCGCTATAGTCCTTCTCTGTGCACCGAAATAAAAACCCAAGTCTCATTTAGGACCCTGAAGTTTTGAGAGACTAGAAAAACAGATCTAAGATACAGTGCGTACCTAACTGTTAAGAATACTGAGGTGACGAACGGCAAGTATCCTCCTCTCCACCTCATAATGTCAAGCCCGTTTGTTAATAAAAAAACCCCCAAAAAACGTGTTGAGGGTAGCGTAATCAAGATGGTAGAGTAAAGAGAGCCAGTAAGGCTGTGCTCAGAGAAGACCTAAAGAGTCCTGGCGCTGCTCCTCTGGGACCCGTAAAAATGATCGAAGTGAGCTTATTCCCGCGCTCCCGTTGAGCAGTAATCCTCCAGTGCTTCGTGGTTAGCAGTGATGCCATAGTGAACAAGTTTCGCATTACATTCGCCTCCGGAGGTGGATTTTCCGCCGTCTGCACTCGATCACACACCGCCGACACTTAACCTACATAAGGAACTTAGTGTAGATAGCGTAAAACGCAAACTCGATAAACAGAAGCGTTCTACATTCCCCCGATTTAACAACTAGTGTTAGTCGCCTCCTATCACCCACTGTCATGGGTATAATGAATCCGGTCTTCACGAGCGAGTTAAAAGATGAAAAGCTCTTTTAGTTTCGTCCAGAATAAGTGCGGTCTCACTTCTTTCAACTTGATCAACACACACAACTGCTCAAGGGGGGGGGGGGCCCCTTTTTCTATTTTTTTTGAGAGGGCCTTTTTTTGTTTTTCCGTTTTTTGAAGCGATCTTCTCTCAATTGTGCCCGTCTAACAAGAATGGTTTACGGGAATCGGAGACATACCGAAATGAGTCGGTAGATGTAACACTGTTTCTTTTGACCGTCGCGCCACACTCGAGCCAGAGTGGAGCTGTTCATCATCGTTGGGCGGGTTCCAGTCGGGATGAACATCACCAGTCGGTTTGCACCGATGAGATTAAGGCCGCAACCACTGCCTTACTGCTCAACATGACACCAACTCTGCGGACTGGGCAGGAAGGTAGAAAAAATAAGTGATGAGGCACATGTAAGAAAAGTATAAGAAAACGTCCTCATTAAAAAGGCAAATATCGGGTGCCGAGTTAAGATTATTCAGAAAGCAACTATTCAAGGAAGTGTTCCGGTACGCAGTGGATATGGACTCACGAGTCTAAAGGAATTAGAGAAACAAGGACTGGAAACAACGAATTAAAGTGGTTTATCGTGACATAAAAAATCTACATTTGTTGACTGGTTGACGATGGATGTCAATCTTTTTATATTGTTTAAAAATGACGCTCTATGAGCAAAGGTGATACTAGAACGAAATAATCCTTCGCAATACAACAGATATGCTTTCAACAATCAAACATAAGTTACGCGACCTGAGTATACGCGCAGGGCTGAATGTTGGAGCAATAAGAAAGAACATCCAAAAGATACCCCTTGCTTTTCGTTGATTGTAAGCCGCATAAATAACAGGTTACTAGCGTCACCTAAAGCCCAAGTTATCAGCTAGTCACAGCACTATCATTCTTATCAAAGACTTAGATGCATTCGAGAAGCTTGCCCGGCAAAGATACCTTCATATAATTTTACAACGCTAATGGCACATCATTTTTGCCAAGATGATGAAATCTTACGTATGATAAAAAGAAAAAAATAGGAGTTGAGTTCTTTTTAAAAAATCTCAACGAAACAGCTTAAAGGGAAAGAATTTCGTTAAAAAAATATCACATTTGCATGATATTAGCGTTGACAAGCAGATGCCCTCATGCAAGAGTTGATATAACTTCCAAATAAGCCAATTATCCACGTCTTCTCTTCACATGAACATTAAATGCTATTTTGAGTTTTACCGACCAAATGTGATACAAACTCGCCGCAGGCCCTAACGAAAGGATGTCTGCGATGATCGACTTAGTTGAATCCTACTTACTTAACACCCTGTCATCTCGATGCGCTGAGAACAAACAAAAATGTCACGACACCGTTATACTTACTTCACAAAAGTGAATCGTATGAAATCACATTTATTTATCGAGCAGTTTCCCTCAACAAAATTCAATGCATTACCAAAATTTGCAGCACTTAGAGGTAATTTTATGACTTTAAAAGTTATCCAGAACAAGGTGTTGACACTTGATCTATCATTACAACCTATGAAACGTCAGATCGTCTTCACTAGGATGTAAGTTTCCATAATAACAATGACAATATCAAGCTAAATATAAAAAAACATAACTTGGTCCGCTTGAATTTTTCGGAATTTTGCTCTTTTCTTAATGACATCGTTCCTCAGTCGAAAGAGCCATAAACTTATGGGAAATACAAATGTTAACGAGAAGAATAGTTTTCGACAAAGGAAATAACATAATTAACTCACTTTCTAATGCCTACAAAGGCTCTCCAATCAGGTCATTTTGTGTGTGTTAGATATGAGTACACCTTATCGTTTGAATATTGTTTATAATTGCTTAGAAGGACAGCTCGAGCACCTGAAAATTTGCCTAAAAGAAGGGATGAGGAGGAATCGTTATTAACATGTTTTACCTGACATTTCTGTGAGCTGAAGACCAGGACTCTGAAAAACTGTTGTAACAGAGGCGAAAGGTCGAGCATGCCATCAATCCGTCAGTACAGAGCGAATTTTGTCGAAAAATCAGTCGGGATCTGCGAAATGCGAGTCGAATAAATTAACCGTGCATTAATCTATTGGAAATTGATTTAATAAATAATTTTATCCTTAATCCTAGATTTTTATCGAATTTAAGAAGATTCGAGAGTTTTTAATTACACAACAATATATTCTCGTTGCACAGAGAATTAGTGTACTCAGCCAGGTGACCATATGCTGGAAATACAATGCTATTTCAGACTCATTTAAAACTAACGACGTGAGGAAATGCCTTCCAAGTCCCAATCTTTTGAAAAAAGAATTATAACTAAAAAAAAAGTGGTTAACCATCCCAACTTTCATAACTTTGGCTGACATAATATTTTTCCTTTTTCATGAGAATATTAGCCAACTTTTTTCCCAATAGCATACAAAAACACAGCAAACACTTTATTTCTCTTCCAGTTGCGAGTACATACTCGTAGGCAAAAGATTATACGAAAAAGAACTATCATATCTCTTGTTTTCATGACTTGACTGATTCAAAATTATTACCGAATTAGTAATGATATTGAAGGTATTCTGCGGAATGAAGTTTTAAATGCTCGAAATGAAATACATTATAGAAGCACGGAAATTCACGAAAAGACGCAACTTTAAGCATTAGATATGGAGAACGAGAAAAATATCTCGTCAGCTAAAACAATAACATTTAGAAGTTATGTTTTGAAAACTCAGAGTATTGTTAATGATGCACGAGAAACATCATCTCATCTCACAGTTAAGACTGTAGACATCGATCAAAGAAGTTTCACACACACTGCGAAGAATTAGTAATTGATGCGATAAAGCAGAAAAAATTCCTACTAACCTCACAAAACTCAGTGCATTTAAGATATAAAACTTCGTCATGTCGAAAACGCCAGCTGTTATTGTTAAAAATGGGGATTGTTTAGGCTAATCCATTAAACAAAAAATGAGACCTGATAAGTACGTTATCAACAAAATCGAATAAACAAGGAGTACAATTTTTAAGCTACTGACCAACAAGTTCCAAAAGTAATTTCTAAAAAAGGACCACATATAAGAAAATATAAGTTCGAAAACAATTGCTGCAGCGTTAAAAAAGTTAGTGGCAGATAAGGCCATGGCGAATTGTTCATTACCAGAGCATGTAAATAGATTAAAAACAAGTGAAAATTGGACAGATGAGTAAAGAATCCATTGCAAGCTGAAATAACTGACATTATAAATTTAAACGACATTATAAATTGGTGCGGCACTACTAATAACTTTGCCTAATTCGCAGTTTATATCATCAAATATTCATAAAAATACATTAAAAACAACACACAAAAAAGTACGGGTTTCGCTTAATGGGTCCACTCAAAATTGAGGATTCACAATTGTCTTGAATGCATGTCAAGGTTGATATTACACTTTGCTGGAAGCGTATAAGCAACCAGAAGTGAGATGACAAACTGAAGATGAAACAAAAAGTATCCAACAATGACCTACGATTACACAGCTTCTTAAGATGGTAATTGAGGCCGTGAGGCTAGAGATGTGAAAGTCCCTTTCTGCTTTCCAACATCCAAATGTTTCAAACTCCGAGCCTTTTTTCAACAAATTTGTTATAACACAGCTTGTGTTGGAGATAGCCGACAGCCACACTACCTGTCCAACTGAAAATCATGTAAACATATACATAACAAACGTTACTTTTGACAGGAATGATACATGGGTTAAAAAGGGTTTGGGTTCGAGTATGATCACACGCTAACGGATAGAAGAGCTGAAAGGATAAAGGCGTTAAAAAAAAGTGTGAATAAAACTCTTGTAGTTTTTCCTCTCCAGCTTTTTGCCCTCCCAGCAAACTTGCGACTGAATCCCTTGCGCGCCAAAATAGGTATCTCCAGACTTCTTCTAAAGTCTTCCGCAGAGTACCAACGCCCACATTGACGAACGTGAACCAAAACTGAAACTCCAAGCATCATCTTTAATGGGGTACCTGAGGGTGATAGCACCCTCCTTTTACGTCTAAGTTGACAAGATGCCTTGAATAGTGTGCTGATTTTCGGATTTCTTTAAACGGACCCTTGCTGAGAGAGTAACAAAATCTGAATAAACACATTCAAACCTACTTCATGCATATGACCAAGTCCGACAGAAACTTGTGTCAGTTCTCCCACGTGGCATCGAAATGTTTTCGTAAGATATTATTAAAATTGGATTCGTTATTCTGTGCGGTCTTGAGACATTGAAAATAGCTACAAAACCGCCTGTCAGAGCCATGACACGATACCCCAATTTTCGATTAATTTCATCTTAGAAACCAGGAAATCAATGCCATGGATTAACCCGATTCATTAACCACTTATTTATTCTTGGCCCAATTCTTCACCCAAACTGTCGGTGACAATGATAGCCTTGTCTATATCGTTTCGCCTCTGGACTTTGGCGCTAAATTATTAATTTTCGAGAAAAAGTTTAAATTACGTCCACGACGAAAAAAAATGTTCGTGCTGAAGATTGACATACCAAGAAGAAGTCCATAAAAGAGCCGATGCATTGCAGAGTCTTACCAAACCCATTTCTCGCCCTAATACAAACCGTATTTGCCAGCAATCCTTTAAGCCGCTAACGGCAATCATACATAAATTGACTCCCTTGTAAAAAATCCGAAACTTCAAACAACTTACTTCCCTCTGGTGACGGCCGCAAAAATTTGGCAAGAATTGGACGACAACGACATGCGACCAATTTGCCGACCTGAATACAAAACTCTGATTGGAACTTGAAAACATAACCGCGTCAGATTTTTAGATTATCTTGAAAGTTGATTTCTGGTGTTCGTAGAGCACAAGTGCGTTACCTCAAATGCGATCATGAAGCAGCAACTTTGGCTAAAGAGCGTTTAAGACCCAGCACTTACATTTCACATCCACTAGCTAAAATTCACACATCATAATGAAAATACTGATTTAATCTTGAATTAGATTTGAACGTCTACTAAGACATAATCTAATTAAGCCTCCTAGAACAATTAGCCAACAACGCCATACATGAGCACCGTGTTCCACACAGAATTTCGTTAATATCGATTAGTTTCGGCGAGAGGCCTTTCTGTATTCTGGACACAAAGCTGGAGAATATGAAATTCTACGTCAGTGATCGGGCAACTTTGCGCTTAGCAGACTGCCTTAAAAACAAATGACGTGAATATTTCAATTACCTCGATTTAGCTCCTGTGAAGTACCTTGACTTATTACTTGACTTGGAGCACGGCTTCTTCGCTAAAACAGGATAGATCTCAACACATCCATACCATCACACATAAGCATATCCCGCCACGGGGTCGAAATATTTGATGTTGGTAAGAATAAACAATAGCGGCCTGATTAATAATGAGAGTACAGTCGCTGTCTCTGTAAATAGATAGACGAATGCCAAGTTTACTGCAATGGATATTCACCAATTTTTGGTAGTTTTTTGAGGCTCATAACCGTACATGTACGTTAACAGAACGGGTGAGCATTGTCTCATCATTCGTTGAAAACCCTACGTTGTTACACTTCGATATATTTTTAATGTGAAGTCTGGATATTATGGCCGCAATGGTCATTCAGTTGAGATTAACGGGCCTTCACTTGATTCTAGTGAATAGATAGTCAGCGACTCTTTTGCTTTGACATCAACGTGACCATTTGAAAATAAACAATGGTGTGGATGGACAATTCTGGTGAAAAAGAAGCTGAAAACCAATACCATCGTTATAAAAATTCTATTGTGTCCTTTGTAACCGCAACATATGTTGGATATACTAAGAAACTGAAAGCGCACTACTACAAGGGAGCATGGTTTTTTATGGCAGTTTAGGCGGAGACGCCTTTGGACATTTCGTGAGGTGGCAAGTGTCCCCGATGCATTTCATTGGCATTTGTTTTGGCCCCAAAGCACTACCACACTGTGCTTTATTGTTGTGCGCACCGAGTTGTAACTTTTTA
>QEYB01000315.1:0-38431 GCA_017562135.1 Dipylidium caninum | reverse complement strand
TGTCGTTGTATTGTGTTGTGGCCGATGGATGCGTCAACGTAGAGGGAAATCAGTGAATGGCAGTGTGTGCGCTATGTTGTGAAGGAAAAATTCTTTCTGCACACTCCCCCACCGCAATTCCCCATTCCTTCCGCCCCCTCGCCCTTCCGCCTCCAATCTCTCCCGGGGTGGGACGCTTCAGTCTACATTCCTATACGGATTCCTGCCTGGGCCGCGACATTGTAGCCACGCCGACTGTCCGCCGCGCGTGGAAAACGTTGGAGACAGTGGCGTGGGCAGGTGAGAGGGCGGAGGGCACTTTTGGACGCCGGCGTTGTTCTCTTTGATTTCGCCGGTCCTTTGGTCCTCTTCTCCCCCAGACCAGCGTCCGATTCCTCGCCAGTAGGCCAAGCGTTGTTGAAGTCGAAGTGACAAAGTAGTCGGTGGACGGTGGCCAGAGGGTGGAAGTGCAGTCGGGGGGTTGGCGGGAGCGGGTGATGCGCGGGCAATTGGTGCCTGCGGGCCTGGGGGCGTGTAGTTCGGCGGGGGGGGGGGCTTTTTTGATTCCACACACGAGGGTTCTCGAATTTGGCACTTTTTTTCTTTGCTCATTACGGTTTCGTGGACAAACCGTGCATTGGAAGCACTCGCCAACACTCGACTACCACCATTGACGCGGTGATATCGGAGAGCCACGTACCGGTTGCGCTTGCGGCTCGGAAGCTTGGCAGCTTCTCGTCTCTCAACCAGATCCGGTCGAATGGGCGGAGTGGAGTCAGTGACGGAGGAGTGCTTTTTCAGCGTGAAGCCGCACTCAAGCGAAGTCCCGCGTTGGTTTCCTAGTATGCTTCTGAAGGAAGGAAAGACTTCTTATCGCTTCTTCTGACGATGAACACATCCTGGTTCGGCGGGGGTCGGACTAAGAACGTTTTTTTGACGGGGCACAGGGGGGAAGTCGAGGTACAACGCGTCAGTTTCATTCAAATAATCGTGCTACTTATTTTGTGTTAGTAGGGCAGTTAGTTGGCAAAGGCGTTTACGTCTACGGGGTGTGGCGCATGAGACGCATCACTGAGCGGGGCGTGTTTACCCCGACAAATAAATTATCCTCGAGTGGTTTTTGGGCTGACCACAGGAGTCGAGAGAAGATGTGACTAGGGAATAAGTGGGGCGAAACAAATGGACAGAAATAAGCGACAAAATGATTTGAGAAGCAGTGTGTTTCACATCGGCAATTGTCAAATTAACAATCTCGTAATGAAAGTTCGGCAACATTAGGGTATAAATTAGTGAAACACAACAAAACAAAATCAACTGAACTACTCAACAGCACAGGATTCACCCACTTAGACACGATTTTTCCTTAGATTCAAATCTATACGTCGTAGAATCAACCAGACGCGCAAGGACGACTTGCTCAAACGATTGCTCGAAATGGTGGCCTCGAGGTTACTGAATAAATTCTCAACAGCCAGTTGCGGGTACACACGCACAGGAACAGGAGGTCCGGAGGCTCTCACATTCCAAATCGACACTCACAAAGTAAACACTAGTCGGCGGAGAGACATAACATTAACCGAACAGAGCGGAAGCGTTGACGAGCATGAAGTGGGGTATCACGGCTCGAGGGGGGCTCTCGCAGTGACAGGAGTGACTCACACAGACATAAAACAACCACGCCCAAGCGAAACGCCACAGAGTCTCGGAAAGAGCCGACTAATGGATAAAATGGCTCACAACCAAAACAATGACAAATGAGGAGCTAATTATTAGGCGAAAGAGAGTAAATGGATAAGACATGAAAAGGTGAGGCGCAAAAGCGTCGAAATAACATCGGGAATAGAGGGGAACACCAGACACCAAACGATTAACAGAAGCGATACTCGACAAGCATTGGACAGGAAAGGTAGTCACCGGAGGCCCCGTAAGACAAAAAAACAAAAAAAACACGAATTAATTTATTGTCAGTGATTAGAACGGAGATGGAGTAATAAACAGATAGTTATAAGGAAAAAGCAATAATAGCGTCACATTTTGTCTCCCTCCGTCTAGTTGTCGCCACGCCATTTCGCAATCACTCCATTACAAGGACTCGTCTTGAACTCCTTCGAAGCCATGTAATCCTTCAACGAGGGCAGATTCTATATCGGAAAGCAAAGCAAAGTATGTGTAAGACACAGTCACCACGACGTGCAACCAATTCTCCCCAGAATCTCCCACCACCGGCCCACTCACCTCGAAACGCGACAGGTAGGCTTGCAATTTGGGGAACTTCTCCAGGCACTTGGGATCAAACTTCACCAACTGATTCAACAACTCGCACAGACTGAAGTCGGGGTAGTTGATCTGCATGGAAGAGTTGAATGTGAGTCTAAACCACCCCGAATGAGACATTAGGCAGTAGACGACAAAACTCACCTTATCACCGGTAAGCCACACCTTATCACCCAAGTACCCCTCGAAATTCTTAAGCTTTGGGGGCAGGTTCTCCACAAACGAAACCTTCAACTTCTCCTAAAATATGAACACCCAAAAGGCATGTATTCGCCGTCACTCTCACAGGTGTCCCCTATGGCAAAATGGAACGAAGTATAATAACTCACGAAATCTGGGCTGTAGCACATCGACGTAAACATCCTGCGCAAGTCTAGCGCCTCCTCTTGCAGCATACGGAGCACAGCGTTCTGTTTAGCACAGTTTGAAACTGCAAGTTGCAAAGAGTATGAATGCAGTATTTCAATTAGAAGTTAGAAGGTACTGTTAAATAGGGTAGTCAGAAAGAACTTACTCATGCCATTTTTTCTAGCAATAAACTCCAGAATCGCAGCCGATTGAGTAGTTTAAACTCACCATCAAAATGTAGTACGGTAAAGCTAATAAGATGCCCAGTTAATGATATGCAAGGTATAACACGTACATTTGGAAAGTCTAAACCCAAGGAAAACTTTCTCCGGGATAGCCCACTTCGCTGCGGGTCAAAAGATGGGGGCTAAAGCAGATAGTCATCATAAAATTTCATTGTTTACCACTGCCATATTTGTATCGCTTGTCCTCGAATGGAATTCCAAGATAGCGCAACAAAAGGCGACACTGTTCGGCGAGCTGAAAACCAAGTACGATGTTTTAATAACGCGGGATGTAAATGAAGGAGTGAGGGGGCCATACAGCCTGAAGACTATGGACAAAACAGTTTGGTTTAAAACGAAACCCTGACGGTATAACTTGGCTAAACTGTTTCCCCATTATGATAAATGTCCAAAATTAAACAATTCAGATAGCTCACTCCTCTGATATCCCAATAAGCCAAGATCGGAGCCATTTCAAAAATCAGTTTCTACGTCTCGCCTGCAACCGCGAAGTGAAGAGAAGCGGTTATTTGCCAAAAATCCACCGACCTTGTACGTTAGTTTAGCAAACAAAAATCGAAAAATTTCTAGAAAAATTACAACTACTTTAACTTTTAACAAAGTGTTTGGATAAAAAAACAATAAAATTTCACATGCCAAGAACAACATTTACGTGAATGTGAATCATGTTTGGCGCAATTAAGTCGCAATTTACTTAAGATCATAGCAAACACAAAGTGAGCATTAATTTGAGATATATTTTTTTGGTAGTGGGTGCCTGTGACTTCTAAGCATTTTGTTTATATAGACATAATAAATATAAATGCTCACTAATTTTTAGGTTGCTGGGTAATGCGTATTGCAAATCTTGTTAAATACTAGATAACCTTAGCGTTAATATACATTTAACAAATGTTTCTCCAAGGTTGTCCTCAGAACTGGAAATTTTGGTCGTCGCTAATCTTGGCGCCCGAGTCAAACCTTGTCGGTCGTAAGCTTGGTTGCAATGGTGCCGGTTTTAGCATACTGGGACATCAGAGGGGTAAGTTGGACACGGGTCGCAGATGCTAAATCGCATTAAATTTGACGAGTTGTGGTCTAGATGAGACGTCTGTGATCATTTAACTGTGGCTTAATTGCGGATGCTGCCTTTGCTAGGGATCTATTTAATTATTTTGCAACGCCGTAGCTCCGTGACATTATTTTTGTCCTATATGTTTTGTAGCTCGCTGAGCAATGTCGTCTCTTGATGCGCTACCTGGGAGTCGCATTCGAGGACAAGCGTTATAAATGTTGTAATGGTAAACAGAGAAACCGGTTTATGGCGATATGTTTAAGATACATCATTTGAACACAACGAATGGTTAGAGGAAAAGTTTTCCCTTGGCCTGGACTTTCCCAATGTATGTTGTGCTTTGCGCCGCTTCGCTTACTGGAATGTTAATAGCTGCCCTATTACGTGGATGGTGAAAGAGCTAAAATTGACTCAATCGGCTGCGATTCTGGAGTTTATTGCTGAAAAAAATGGCATGAGTAAGTTACATCCAGTAACCCTACCCAATCGTGCTTTCTAAACTGGCGTTGAGGTGCTTTTTCTGCTTTCGCTGCCACTTGCAGTTCCAAACTGTGCTGAACAATGTGCTGTGCTTCGTATGCTTCAAAATGAAATCTATGACTTGCGTATTTCCTTCGCAAAAACTTGTTATAATCCCGAATTTGTGAGTATACCTATTTGAGATACAATGTGGCACTGTAAAATTGTGAGGATCGTGTGCATAAATTGTAGGAGAAGTTGAGGGATTCCTTCCTGGAGATCCTGCCGCCAAAGCTGAAAAACTTCGAGGAGTTTTTGGGTGAGAAGGAGTGGCTTACCGGTGAGAAGGTGAATTTTATCTCTTACGCTTCTTACTCCCTAATGTCTCATTCGATGCCAGTGTTTGATGGGAGTGACGGTGGTACGGACCCACCTTGTATTCTTCCATGCAGATCAACTACCCCGACTTCAGTCTGTGCGAGTTGTTGAATCAGTTGGTGAAGTTTGATCCCAAGTGCCTGGAGAAGTTCCCCAAATTGCAAGCCTACCTGTCGCGTTTCGAGGTGAGTGGCGGTTAGTGGGATCTTCGTCTGGGAATTAGTTATTGTCTGTGTTTGACGCAGACTTTACGCTTCTTCCCAACATAGAATCTGCCCTCGTTGAAGGATTACATGGCCTCGAAGGAGTTCAAGGCGAATGCATGTAATGGAATGTGTGCGAGATGGCGTGGCAACAACTAGACGGCTGTGGAGGAATGCAATGCTCTTATTTGATATTTAGTCTGCTTGCCTTTCTCTATTTGACCTCATTTGTTAGTCACTTTGTTCATATTTTGTCAGTGGGAACAATGAATATCTTTAATGAATACTTTCGTTTTGGCATATTCCACTGGAGTGTTTGGCTGTGTTGAACTTGCTTCTCCCGATTGTTTAGTAAACATTTTCTCTGGAATTCATTAGCAAAGTGTAAACAACGCCCTCCCCTACTGATGGTGTAAATAATTTGGACACTTTTTCTTCTATGGTTTATTTCAGCACTTGCACCTTTGGGGGAATAAAATTTTGCGCGTCTTAGGTATGCTAAATGGAGGTGAAAGTGGCGAGCCAAAGCGCCACCATGTCTAATTGAAAAGGTGGCAGAGATTAATGAAGGAGAGGAACGGTGCATTCGGCTGGCGAGATGGTTTCGCTATCCTCCGACAATATGCGTCTTCCCTGCTGGCCCCGTGGCTGAGGAATCCGCACCTCATCTCGCGGACGACGGCGACAACACCCACATGCCTCGTAGAGGCCGTCTGCCCCGCGGGGTGGTGGTGGTGGTGGTGGTGAGGAGAGGAAGGACGCCTGCACAAATGCCTCCGCCACAAGGCGACGTGAGGAAGAGGAAGTTACATGGTTTGCAGTACGCAAGGAAAAACGATAGCGGGGCAGTAGTGTTTTTGCGTGTGCCTACACGTCCGTTTGTACTAGCCTCGTCGTCACCTCGTGCGTCTATTCCACCGTCCCTTTATCGAAAGGTGCTAGTCCGATCCGACATCGGGGCGCAAATTTGTCGCATCACGCGTTCACCGCGATAAAAAAACGCCTTCTCATCTGTTGCCGTCCCCTTTAAAACCATGACAGTGTGTCCTATTATGTGACACAGGGGTCAATAACAAAGACCTCCTTACTTCCGCGGAGAGTGTGAATGAAACCCTGCTGTCGTGTGCTTTATTCGTTTACATCTCATTTGCGTTCCGCAGTGATTTATTCCTTCGTTCGGGGCTTAGATTACTAAACTAGCCTGAGGTGCTTGTGTAAGGGCGTGTGCAGTGCAAGTTACTGGCTGTGGGCGACATCGTTTTTTTGTCTTGCGAGGACATGGCGTGGACCCTCGCTCAGGCAGAAGCGATTTGGGAAATCGGGCCTCTAATTGAACCGGGGGGGAAGAGGGTGTTTTCGCCGCACCTCTCCTCAGAATCCGCCATTATCATCTTCCCTGGTGGCCCCCGCCAGCAACGCGCTGACCGACTGCTCCGCATTCAGGGACACGCTCGATTCATCGATTGTGTCCGGTTTGTGGGCCACCTGGTGAGATCAATTCACACGCGCTCAGCCGCGGCAAATCGATTGGAGAGGACAGAGGCATGCGTCATCGGGCATGGACGCACTTCTGCCTGTTGCCGTGCCTATTGCTGCCAGAGACATACACTTTGCATTCGGTCAACTCCAACTTCACAGATAGCATCGCAAGTAGCTGCAGTCACCCATAGACAGTTCAGCAACTCCACCCACTTCTCTAAGTCAAGTCTTCTCCACCCTCTTTCCCCCTCTCACACTTCTGCCTTTTGCCCAGAACACATTGTTTCTTTCATGACGATGCAGCGTGTAACATTCCGTCCGCCAAGCTCTCGTCCCCCGAATGCGCACGACTGGAGCGGAGGTAGGGCGACCCATTCCGGCAAAGGCAAACATGTTAACGTCTCATCTTCTAGCACTTCGACCGAGAGAAGAGAGATGCGAACGACTCCAATCACTTCTTCCAACAATCATAGGAAGTGACAGTAACCACTTCAGCCTGTGTCATTTCACATAGCAGAAATAAACTCAGGGGTTCAGAGACAACCTTCTTTCCTCCCGACAGATGCCAACCACTTATATCCCCGCATCATGATATGGAACACTGCATCCCAAGCGCCTTATTTCCTCATCTAGTCTCAACGTCTGTAGTGGGAAATCACCGATCGGTCCCGAGACAGCCTTCTCCTTCTTCGGCCACCTTGACAACCTATCACAGGAGGTGGTGAAGGACCCGCCTTTCCACTCTGCCTGCCGTGTACTTCTCACCTCCATCAACACATTCGTGCAGAAGATGAGTAACTCAGTGCGAACCCCCAACTCCGTGATTATACAATGAGGTAGAGAGACAGACAGAATGCCCACCACGAGCCGTTAATCAACAACCTCGCTAGCGCAAACGCAAGCATAACCACATCCCGGCGAGCTCCCAACTTGGCACCGAGCCGTCCGTAGCCCGGGCGGCAACGCCGAACGTAGTCCCGCCACGCCACGAAACCGGGGGATATCGGCCAACAGTGACCAAGTTACTTCACTTCCATTTCAAATTCCAGTCAAGTCTGACCTCAGGGACAATTTCTACATTCCTTCATACTTTTGGTGATAAGGTTAGGAATGTCTCATGTCGCGTTTCAATCACGTAGGAAGCTTCACAACATTGTGCAACGTAGATTGTCGTAAAAGTTATCAATTTATGGTAGTACCGGGTCGCTCAACGATGCTTCATCATTTAAAGGCATACAGAAACGCAGAAACTCTGGAAAATCGAGTGAATTTAGTGAACGGCAGAAAAGACGAAAAGAGTGCTAGAGTAAATAATCGGCATATCGAGTGTGACCCTCTCTCTGCCTCACAGCGCCACGCGTTTTCCATCGGAAGCATTGCCGCATGAGGCAAGCCTACTCGTTTTACCGCGGTCATGTATTTCTTCAACTGGGGCAGATCCTACACAATGAGAAAGCGGAATAGACAGGATAAAACCAGCACCAGAAACCAGAATCACGCTACTTCCTGCGCAAATCCACATTCCAGCACAACTCACTTGGAAACGCGACAAGAAGGCCTGCAAATTGGGATACTCCACGAGACAATCCGGCTCCCGCTCCACCAACTGGTTCAGAAAATCGCCAAAGGAGAAATCGGGATAGTTGATCTTAAAGGAGGAGTAGAAAAGCTTTACAGTCGTCTTCTTGAGACCACGTCTCCTATAAGTCATAGTTTCACTTCAGTCACAAGATACGGACACTAACAAGAAAGAGGAAGACAAGTGTGTGCAGATTATAATAAAAACTCACCTTGTCGCCAAAAAGCCATTGTTTAGTCGTCAAGTACTCCTCAAAACACTTCAACTTGTCGAACATCCTCTCCTTAAATTGTTTTTTTGTCTCCTCCTGAAGCAAATTCATGCAAAAATCATTAACATCAAGCTCATCCTCGAATTATTTTTGGGGGAAGAAATAAGGAAACTCACTGTTCCTGGGTAGTAATAAACTCTGCCAAAGAAATTGCGACAGTCCATAACCTCGCCTTGGATCACATGGAGCTTAGCTTTTTGTATGTGACACTTGGGCACTATGTTACAGAAAAAAAATTAATCTCCCACAGATGATCTTTAAAAATCCACAGTCAATTCAGAACTTCGCATATGGACTCACGCATCCCATTCTCCTCTGCAATGTACTCCATAATTGCACTCGACTGAGTCAACTTCACGTCGCCGTCTATGTAGTATGGCAACTAATGGGGCTTCGTTTAGCTACGCTAGTAAAAGCGCAACCTACGTTGGGGAATTCTAGACCCAGCAAATGTTTTTCCGCCAGCCACTCACTGCGGTCATAGTCCGGCGCTGTATCAGAAGATCGACAGCATTTTTCACTTACCAGGACCTAAATTGTACCGTTTGTCATCAAATTCAATTCCGAGGTAGTGCATCAGAAGACGGCATTGTTCGCCGAGCTAAAAAAACAAGGCAACTATGTCAGCGAGACGTTTAAGCATCACACGCCTGGCGACAAGTCTCGATACTCGGATACGTGTCGACCATTAGAAAAATAAAGTGGTGCCAAGTAATATTATAAAGTAAAACGACTTTCAGTTGGGCAAAGATAAGCTTCTTCTGATGGGTAATCTAACGCCATTCAAGGCACCCGACTCACTCCTTTAACGTTCCAATAGGCGAAAGTTGGAGCCATCACCGGAATCAGACAAAGTCTAAAAGCGCAGAATGCCACGGAAGCAGGCAGTATTTACCTTTTTCTAACGCGACCTTGCCCATTGGTGATTGACTTGATCGAAATTGTTAAATTAAACAAAAATAAAACATTAATATTCGACGTCGTAGGTAAGATTAGCCATTTATCTACCTTAAGTTATTTAATAAATGCACATCTTACCAAGTTTAATGCGGATATAGTGGCGAATTAAACGATTTGGCCTATGAATAATTTGATTCAAAGGCAACTTTTGGTGTCCGTGGACTAAACAACTGATTATTGTTCAGTATAACTTACTTCTATAGCTATAAATTAAAGAAGTCACACAGGGCGCAACTGTGGACATTGCGGAAAAAAATACTAAGAAATCGATACGTTCCACTATATGCAGTTCCACTTTGACAAAGTCACCTTTTCATTCCTACTAGCTATTTTTCTATAAGGTCTCGCGTCCATTCCACCACAGCAAATAGCAGCATTTAATGCTGCAGTTGGAAGAAACAGTATCATGTGAAGAAAGATGCCTCTAACCAGCGCAAATCTGAACATATATACTGTCAATGAAATAAGGCTAGTGGTGTGAAAGAGGAGGGGTTTAGCTTCTCTCTCTCGGGGCGTTGATAAGTGCCACATTAACGTAATAAACGCGATATTCGTCAAAAACGAGGACGAGGTAGAGCAATCACATTCATCTGTTCCCAAAACCAGTGAACAGGTACAGCCAATAAGAGACAGATACATCTAATCTGCAGCCATCGTTAGCATCTAATTTGTGTCATTTGACGGATGATCCATGTCAGCATTTCCAAGTTCTACGCTGCAGTACCGTCACCACTCCGCCTTACACAAATAGTGATGGGGTCAGAGGAATACGCATTTACGGCAGACGATGGGGAGGGAATTTAATAACATATCCAACACAGGAGACTAGAAAAGCTGGAAGCGAGATTCGGGCACGATATTTGTTTCCAGTGGAAAAATTCACGGCGGCGAAGGGGGCTACACCGAGTTGAAAATCATTCTACAAATTACAGCCTTATTCCGCCACATCGACGATATTCCAGGCGGGGCATTATAACCTTCGGACGATCACATCTTCCATGATCAGCAGTGCAGACGACTCTGTTCCAACACTCGGCACCGAGTGTCACATCCGCGAAACTGGAACTCTGCGTCTCCTCGCTTTAAACCACTCCATGCCTTTACAACCTGGGGATTCCGTACGCGCACTGCGAGACAACAGGAAGGAGAGAGTCATGTGAGCTAAAGGGTCGAGTGTGAGGGACATGCCTAGCCGGAAATTGCATGAATGAGGGATGGCTGACCTCTCCTTCTACCCTTCAAGTCTCACTTCGGCAGTGATTGTGAACAGATAATAAGCGTGCTAGGCGCAGCATGTAAGCTTGGAGTAGTTGAGGCTGACTCGAGCTGATCGACAGTGTACAGGCTGGGCCTGCTCATCCGCACTTGTTATTTCATTCAAGTCACCCACAAACACGGGCTTGGCTCAATCGCGGAGCGGTTCTGCCACTCGTGCGAAAGGGGAAATACGTCTTGCCCGCAGTTGAGCGGCCAACCGCCACACTGCGTCCGAGGGCGCGTAATTCCGCCCCACTGCCCCCCATCCTTCCCCACCCACACCCACACCCACACCACCGACTGACTTACTCGCCACACCGCCTGCAAAGAGGCTCTGCCCCACCGTTTCGGCCTCTCTGCCAGCCACCATTAGGACGCCACACTGCGGTCCTAAGTTCCACCGTGGAGCGCAGCCGCGGAGCTTTCCAAGCCGGTTGTCATTTCGTAAGAAATTCAACCGCAACCAAACTCCCCACCTCCCACCAATGAGCGATACCTTCAGACACGAAGACGGAGAAGAGAGACGGACGTGGTGGTTGTCCACAGGAGTAGGCAATGTTCGAGGGAACCTCCTCCGACAGCATCGGCGACCACGTTTCTCGGCGTGTTCACCCCCATCTCAGTAATGACAACGGACGATGCAGTTGCGGCAACTGCTGCCACCCACGTGTCTCGTCCAACTCCCAAACTCTTCCCACAATGCGTCGCCTTCCCACAAAAGGGAGGCCACCTACTACACACTGTGGGTCCTCAACACCGATTCTGCCTGCTGCTGCTGCTGCTGCTGCTGCTGCCTCCTGCGTCACTCCTCAGCACTTGCCCACTCCCAGCGACGACAGGGCCACGAAGGCGGTCCACACTCTCGTCTGCCACTGCATGGAAGCCATGCGGTCCCGAGATGTCCCACCGCCTCCACTCGCCTCTTCGCTCACGTCCGGTGCTGCCCCGACCACGACACTCGGCATGACGCCGCATCGCCCGCTCGCTGCCTCCCGTGCTCCGCACAGGCGTGGCGTGTAGCTCACTTGCACTGATGAGGCGGATCCGCTGGCTGCTTTGACGAATGGAGAAGACAATGCACCGGGTGGGTCGCCACCACTCATGTTTACGTTGGTGACAAGACGCTCCGCCTGTCAAGCCTGTCAAGCCTGTCAGGCCCGTGGCACACCCGCCCGAGCATTAATCTCACCAAGGCACGAGAGGCCCTCGCGTCCGTCCGCGGGCGGTGCGTGTGCCTCTGTTCTCGTCGCTTTACCGCCCACCGAAAGTGCGGTCGGTGCCCAGTCGGCGGTCTGCACTCCACCACCGGCACAGCGCTCGTGTCAGGCGAGGAGTGCCTTCCACCGCGCATTCACTCGACAGATTCGGACATTCATGGCGTCTGTAACGACGTGTCACCGGTGAGGTGCCTTCTGCACCACCAGTGGCCGTCGCCCTGCCTGGCACTCAAGCCACGACGCAGCCGCATTCGGCCGACGGAGAGAAGACTGCTCCCTCCCCTCTTTTGTCAGTGTGGGTGAGAAGAGGCCACGTCACACGTCTCGATGCGCCACCACAGGCGTCAGTCCCACTGCGTGGTGGTGGGGGGGGCAGACCAACGTCTCCGCAAATGCCTCCGCCACAGGACGACGTAGGAAAAGCAATGCAAAGTGGATGGAGGCAAGAAAGAAAAGGTACAGCAGGCGGCACTGAGTGTGTGTGTGTGTCGCATGTGTGTCGCGTGTGTGTCAGCAGAGTCAGCTCAGTGGAGTGCGTTGGGGCACCAGGAGGGCGAGGGCAAGGATGAGGACGAGGGCGGTGGGGTGGGGTGGGGTGGGGTGGGGTGGCGTGGCGTCGTGGCGTGGCGTGGCGTGGCGTCAAACGGCACGGAGGAGGAGGATGACGAAGATGACGCAGAAGCAGCATCGCAGCGCGAGGTGGAGCAGAACGAGGTGGGGCGCTGCTGAAAGCAAAACACCGCCAGTTGGAGGCCTCGAGGCAGGACGGGTGAAGGGGGCAGAAGGGACAGGGAAGAGTGGGAGGAAGAGAGAGAGAGAGAGGGAGGGGGGGAGGGAGGGAGGAAGGGAGGAGGGTAGCAGCGTTGACACGGAATGATGGGACGATCAGCTGCAGAATGTCACTCACACGAGACCATTTCAATCGCCACGTCGCCACGACCCATGAAGTCGCAGGTGCCGTCCTTCCCCTCTGCAAGCATTCCATGTGCCGTCCTCGTGGGGTGCAGACACTGGCACAGGATGCTGCCTGTAGTGGCCATCGCCGACGCCGCTGCCGCGCGAATCATCGTCATCCAGTGGGCGGCGAGGCGAGCGGGAACGTGGAGGGCGGCGGTTGCACGTGTGACTGGGGATGCGTCGGTCCCGTTGCTTTGTTTTGGCGAGACGAGGGAGACGAGACGAGGCGTGGGATGTGCGTAGTGGTGGTGTGGCACGTGACTCCCGTGATGCCACGCTTCAAACCTCCGCGCCATCCATTC
This sequence comes from Dipylidium caninum, assembly GCA_017562135.1. Taxonomy (NCBI): domain Eukaryota; kingdom Metazoa; phylum Platyhelminthes; class Cestoda; order Cyclophyllidea; family Dipylidiidae; genus Dipylidium; species Dipylidium caninum. The sequence goes on along the minus strand of QEYB01000315.1, from coordinate 25,469 downwards.
GAGCTGACGGAGACCGCGAACAGCGCCGGTCTGCCCCGACCCGACCCGCCCCCACCCGCCCCGTCCTCGCCCTCGCCCCCTCTCGCCTTGTGAATACTGCCCATTGCGTGGGTTCCCCACACTTCCCACCGCCTCATCATCATCCCACGCCCTGTGTGCTTTCACTGGCCGAGTCCTTCCCCTGCGTGTGTGGGTGTTCTCCAACTCCCCACCGGCTCTTCACCCCCACACCTCCTCTCCCCCCCTACTGGCAAAAATCTCAACGTGTGACTATCTCGGACAGCTGACACTCCCCCCCCCTCTCCACTTGCCTGTTGAGCTGTCGCGTCTGTGTGCTCATCCGTTGGCACAGACCGCCACACACACCACGTTGTGTTGGCGGTTTCAACGTCAATTTTCCCTCTCGACTGACGAGTGGTGATAAAATACCCACGGGGCGACACTCTTCGTGCAAACTCCGCGCATCGTGAAGTATTGAACTTGAGAGTGTGTTGCTTCCACACATTAACTTGTATTTTATTCTAAGCGTGGATTCAGTTTCCGATTTAGCGTCGATTATTACTTCCTCTGGGTTACAATGCTTTTCTATTGCGATTTTATCATTCCCTTTTTTTACAATTGTAAATTTTTTTTCAACAAGCTTAAATTGGGCGCGTTAAATAAAACGTTGTGACTTACGGTTTTAATTTTTTTTCTCAAGGTACTTGGTTTTAAATTGCATAAATGGCCTTCTTCAAATCAATTAAATACATTCCCAAGGCCGTTTACCCCTTATTTATTTCCTAACGTCCACGTCGAGATTGCGCGGTATTTGCTCCAGTGTTGTGATTTGTGATGGCTCCGGTTTTCGGTTATTGGGATATACGAGGGGTGAGTTAGCCACACCTGTCGATAGTAGTAAAATTTGGACTAGTCAAGTCCCTCTTGGGCTAAGAAATGTCTTTATAACTAATTTGGCTTGTATCACCAATTATCAACAATCTATCAACTTCGTGTTCTAAGAATTCTCTTTGGCTCGTTCATTTGGTTATAGCTTGCTGAACAATGCCGTCTCTTGTTGCGCCACGTCGGCATTGAATTCGAAGACAAGCGCTACAGCTTCGGTCCTGGTGAGCTCACAATTGGCATGTGATTAGTCCGCGTTCAGCCCCACACTTCAGCTCTAACGAGTGGCTTTCGGATAAGATATCATTGGGCCTCGATTTCCCCAATGTATGTTGTACTTTTTGACGTGCGGATAAGCAAAACCCTTAATAGTTGCCGTACTACATTGATGGTGATGTTAAATTGACCCAGTCGAATGCGATTCTCGAGTATATTGCGGAAAAACATGGCATGGGTAGGTTGCTTGTTGTATCATTGCTCTCCATTGTTGGCTGTATTTCTTTGTTGAGTTAATTCAAAATTGTTTTTGTCCATACAGTTCCGAATTGCCCTAAACAGCGCGCTGTTCTTCATATGCTTCAAAATGAGGTCTACGATATACGCGTTTTATATGGATCTACTTGTTACAGCTCTGAGTTCGTGAGTGTCTTATTATCCCATCTCGTTGCCTCGAATGGTGAGTTTTGGCTGTAACTAGCATTACTCTGTGGGTGTGCATATGCTTCAGGAAAAGTTGAGGCCTGGTTTCTTGGAGAAACTGTCTGAGAAGCTGCAGTACTTTGAGGCGTATGTGGGCGAGAAGAAGTGGCTCACTGGTGACAAGGTGAGTTTTGTCTGCGATTGCACTGACTAGGTGCGTGGATGGTATTCGTTGTTCGTGAGTTGAGATTAGAAACGGGCACGGCCTGTTGAAGCAGATGGTGAAGCGAATTCAGTGTTGGGAGTGTTGGCCAGTGTAATATAAAAAGGAGAATGTTAGTCCCTTGGTTGATGATGATGACATTGTACCTCATTCTTCTGTTCAGATTAATTTCCCCGACTTCGCTTTGTGTGAGTTGTTGAGCCAGTTGGTGAAGTTTGAACCGACATGTTTGGAGAAGTGTCCCAAGTTGCGAGCTTATCTCTCCCGCTTCGAGGTAGGTGGTGAAGGGGAGGGGATTTCATGGGCATTCGTAGCACCTAATGGTATGATTTTTATGTCCTCTATTTGCTCTTTCATTGTGTAGAATCTGCCCTCTTTGAGTGAGTACATGAGTTCGAAGGAGTTCAAGACGAAAGCATGTACTGCGGCAAGCGCGAAGTGGCGCGGCGATGATTGACCAAATTACGAAAATGCAGTATTCTGGTTCCGTCTGTTTGAAGCGTGGGTCCTTGTTATTCCTGCCTTTTTTATAAATGACAAGTAATATATTTTTCTCGTCCACTTAAAGCTTTCGTATGTTGAATTTTTGAAATGCTGGCGTGGTTGAACCCTCTCCCCTCTGTATGAATCGTGGATCTGGTTGCATATATGAAATTTTAGCGACAATATTATTATCGACAGATGCTATTAACGTACATAGGCCGCACCGCCTGCAAATTAACCGTCCGTTTGTTTACACTTCTACGAAAGCGAGTTGATCAAGTTGCAGTTTGCATTCTCTGACAAGTTCACGACGGCGAGAATGGGAAGCAAGATCATCAACCATCTCCTTTGGTCAGGAAGGCATTCCTCGCAGGGTGAAATAAGGAGGTTTTCTCCGATTCGCCGTGAATTTTTTCAATCGCGAACATGAGGAATAGACGAGATGGTACACGCCCATGGCTGGATATTGGTTGTCATGATTGCGGGAATAAGTGCTTCGCAACATTTCTATGTCCCTTTTGGATAGACAAGGTAAAAAATGCCAGTGTAGGATGTAATGGTGTGGGGATTCTCGAGTGGGAGCGCGTGTATTGGGTGTAGCTACCAAATGAGCGGGACAGTTGTTGGTGAATCACAACGTTAATAATCAGATAAGGTGCAAAGGAGGCTTTTTCTGTCTCCACACAATGTTAGGACTTCAGACGGTTTAGGTGCTGACGGTTATTTGCATTAGCGACTGCTCTGAAATACCCGTGAGTGTATTTTACAGCGAGGAAAAGGTGATTCGGTTAGGTAAACTACAATGACGGAGGTGGTGGTGGTGTCGAGACAGAAGGAATGTGGCTGGGCAACGCGCGGTGCTGCGTCCACGTGCGATGACGCATGCTTCAATTGTGGCAATCGATTTGCCGGCTTAGCGCGTGTGAATCGACCGCACCATGTGGCCCGCATTCCGGACACGATCGATGACTTGAGCGCGTCCCGAATGCGGGGCAGTCCGGCCTTGCTTCGTCGTCATGACGCAGGGGGGCGGGGGGCCAGGGGGGAATTGGCGCATGGGGGACGCGGGCACCCACGAGCCATATGCGGTGGGAGAAGCCCGATTTTGTGAATCAAATTTTCCTTGGCAAAGTCTTGTGTGCCTCCCGGGTGCACCTGCCATGTCCTCCCAGGCGAACGAAAACAAAATGAGTACAGTCAGTCTGCCACGCACACGCACAGAAAAAACATCAGTGGCTAATTAAGTAATCAAAAACCCTGGGCCGAGGGATATACCACTGCGGAATGCAAATGAGGCGTAAATGAATGATGAGCAGTTTGAGCGCTAACTCGCAAACTCGGTGTTTTATTTAAGCATTCGCTCTTTCCAGTCGTCCCAATCCACTCATGCGGTCTTAGTACATCAGAACGCCAGCAGAGTATTTTCAAAAGAGGACAATAATGTGAGACGGGGTACGCAGCTACATTTCCGAGCAAGGTTGAAAAACGCTTTAACAGCTCTCCTGCTTCGCTGAAAAACCGCGAGATAGACAAAGAGTGCGCTTGGCTGTGAGCAGCGCGGTCAAGTTGCCGGTGAAACCGACTCCACAAAGTGGCGCCGCAGTCGGTGCACACGGAGTAGTAGACAGCCATTTCGCCCGTAGGGAGAAGAGGGGGCGGAAGGAAGAAGCTAAATACACAAGCCATACTTGGATGAAACGCTCTCCCACCAAAAGCACACGCAGCACGAGATGTGGAGGAGGAGGAGAAGGAGATATTAGGCGCTGAGAACCCATGAAAAGGGAAATATTCGAGGTTTGAAAAAGGCGCTTTCAAGTTTATGACCTCAAGAGGGGCCGAAATGACACGAAGAGTGTCGCCCGTGGGTATTTTATCACCACTCGTCAGTCGAGAGGGAAAATTGACGTTGAAACCGCCAACACAACGTGGTGTGTGTGGCGGTCTGTGCCAACGGATGAGCACACAGACGCGACAGCTCAACAGGCAAGTGGAGAGGGGGGGGGAGTGTCAGCTGTCCGAGATAGTCACACGTTGAGATTTTTGCCAGTAGGGGGGGAGAGGAGGTGTGGGGGTGAAGAGCCGGTGGGGAGTTGGAGAACACCCACACACGCAGGGGAAGACTCGGCCAGTGAAAGCACACAGGGCGTGGGATGATGATGAGGCGGTGGGAAGTGTGGGGAACCCACGCAATGGCAGTATTCACAAAGGCGAGAGGGGGGCGAGGACGGGGCGGGTGGGGGCGGGTCGGGTCGGGGCAGACCGGCGCTGTTCGCGGTCTCCCGTCAGCTCGAATGGATGGCGCGGAGGTTTGAAAGCGTGGCATCACGGGAGTCACGTGCCACACCACCACTTACGCACATCCCACGCCTCGTCTCGTCTCCCTCGTCTCGCCAAAACAAAGCAACGGGACCGACGCATCCCCAGTCACACGTGCAACCGCCGCCCTCCACGTTCCCGCTCGCCTCGCCGCCCACTGGATGACGATGATTCGCGCGGCAGCGGCGTCGGCGATGGCCACTACAGGCAGCCATCCTGTGCCAGTGTCTGCACCCCACGAGGACGGCACATGGAATGCTTGCAAGAGGGGAAGGACGGCACCTGCGACTTCATGGGTCGTGGCGACGTGCGATTGAAATGGTCTCGTGTGAGTGACATTCTGCAGCTGATCGTCCCATCATTCCGTGTCAACGCTGCTACCCTCCTCCCTTCCTCCCTCCCTCCCTCTCTCTCTCTCTCTCTCTCTCTCTCTCTTCCTCCCACTCTTCCCTGTCCCTTCTGCCCCCTTCACCCGTCCTGCCTCGAGGCCTCCAACTGGCGGTTGTTTTGCTTTCAGCAGCGCCCCACCTCGTTCTGCTCCACCTCGCGCTGCGATGCTGCTTCTGCGTCATCTTCGTCATCCTCCTCCTCCGTGCCGTTTGACGCCCACGCCACGCCACGCCACGACGCCACGCCACGCCACCCCACCCCACCCCACCCCACCCACCCCACCGCCCTCGTCCCTCATCCTTGCCCTCGCCCTCCTGGTGCCCCAACGCACTCCACTGAGCTGACTCTGCTGACACACACGCGACAACACATGCGACACACACACACACTCAGTGCCGCCCTGCTGTACCTTTTCTTTCTTGCCTCCATCCACTTTGCATTGCTTTTCCTACGTCGTCCTGTGGCGGAGGCATTTGCGGAGACGTTGGTCTGCCCCCCCCACCACCACGCAGTGGGACTGACGCCTGTGGGTGGCGCATCGAGACGTGTGACGTGGCCTCTTCTCACCCACACTGACAAAAAGAGGGGAGGGAGCAGTCTTCTCTCCGTCGGCCGAATGCGGCTGCGTCGTGGCTTGAGTGCCAGGCGGGGCGACGGCCCATGGTGGTGCAAGAAGGCACCTCACCGGTGACACGTCGTTACAGACGCCATGAATGTCCGAATCTGTCGAGTGAATGCGCGGTGGAAGGCACTCCTCGCCTGACACGAGCGCTGTGCCGGTGGTGGAGTGCAGACCGCCGACTGGGGCAACCGACCGCACTTTCGGTGGGCGGTAAAGCGACGAGAACAGAGGCACACGCACCGTCCCGCGGACGGACGCGAGGGCCTCTCGTGCCTTGGTGAGATTAATGCTCGGGCGGGTGTGCCACGGGCCTGACAGGCTTGACAGGCTTGACAGGCGGAGCGTCTTGTCACCAACGTAAACATGAGTGGTGGCGACCCACCCGGTGCATTGTCTTCTCCATTCGTCAAAGCAGCCAGCGGATCCGCCTCATCAGTGCAAGTGAGCTACACGCCACGCCTGTGCGGAGCACGGGAGGCAGCGAGCGGGCGATGCGGCGTCATGCCGAGTGTCGTGGTCGGGGCAGCACCGGACGTGAGCGAAGAGGCGAGTGGAGGCGGTGGGACATCTCGGGACCGCATGGCTTCCATGCAGTGGCAGACGAGAGTGTGGACCGCCTTCGTGGCCCTGTCGTCGCTGGGAGTGGGCAAGTGCTGAGGAGTGACGCAGGAGGCAGCAGCAGCAGCAGCAGCAGCAGGCAGAATCGGTGCTGAGGACCCACAGTGTGTAGTAGGTGGCCTCCCTTTTGTGGGAAGGCGACGCATTGGTGGGAAGAGTTTGGGAGTTGGACGAGACACGTGGGTGGCAGCAGTTGCCGCAACTGCATCGTCCGTTGTCATTACTGAGATGGGGGTGAACACGCCGAGAAACGTGGTCGCCGATGCTGTCGGAGGAGGTTCCCTCGAACATTGCCTACTCCTGTGGACAACCACCACGTCCGTCTCTCTTCTCCGTCTTCGTGTCTGAAGGTATCGCTCATTGGTGGGAGGTGGGGAGTTTGGTTGCGGTTGAATTTCTTACGAAATGACAACCGGCTTGGAAAGCTCCGCGGACTGCGCTCCACGGTGGAACTTAGGACCGCAGTGTGGCGTCCTAATGGTGGCTGGCAGAGAGGCCGAAACGGTGGGGCAGAGCCTCTTTGCAGGCGGTGTGGCGAGTAAGTCAGTCGGTGGTGTGGGTGTGGGTGTGGGTGGGGAAGGATGGGGGGCAGTGGGGCGGAATTACGCGCCCTCGGACGCAGTGTGGCGGTTGGCCGCTCAACTGCGGGCAAGACGTATTTCCCCTTTCGCACGAGTGGCAGAACCGCTCCGCGATTGAGCCAAGCCCGTGTTTGTGGGTGACTTGAATGAAATAACAAGTGCGGATGAGCAGGCCCAGCCTGTACACTGTCGATCAGCTCGAGTCAGCCTCAACTACTCCAAGCTTACATGCTGCGCCTAGCACGCTTATTATCTGTTCACAATCACTGCCGAAGTGAGACTTGGAGGGTAGAAGGAGAGGTCAGCCATCCCTCATTCATGCAATTTCCGGCTAGGCATGTCCCTCACACTCGACGCTTTAGCTCACATGACTCTCTCATTCCTGTTGTCTCGCAGTGCGCGTACGGAATCCCCAGGTTGTAAAGGCAGGAATTGATAAAAATGACGGTGTCGAGACACAATGTTTTTCTTAGCGCATTGCTTCGTGTATTGGATCGGAGATGTCTTATGTGCACCTTACATTTTGTATGGTTTTTCCTTATTCTTAGAGAATGTAAATTATTTCAGTTACTGGTTACCGTAATATTGTTGAAAAAATTTGTTACATACACTCCTGTATGCTCGAAAGAGCTAAGAATCATATTGTAAATCACATTGTGTTGCAGCAAATACGCAAGCGTCATGGTTTTGTATCACCTTTCAATTAGCCAGGCGTGCATGGCCAATCATAATATTTTCTTAAGCGCACATAATGACTTCAAACGAAAGAACCTTATTAAGTAATTCATCCAACTTTGATTTGCACTTCTTAGAGATGCTGCTATGCTTCAATTTTCATTCATTTGTTATATTGCACAGTTATCCACGCAAGGTCGAACCTTGCCGTAAATACCGCTTGGTCTAGTGGTCCCTTTGCCGACTGTTCGAATCTATTCAACTTTCCTGATGGCTCCAACTCTGGCCTATTGGAACGTGCGAGGAGTAAGTCTAATGTATTTGATATCGTGTGGTGCCCATTGGCAAGGACGGTTTTTTACTGCACCGATTTTTTTATTATTTAATGTTGAATTGTGTCCTGCGTACTATTTTTCTAAAGGTTAACGCGTTTGAAGTCATCATGATTCGTGTCCTACCACGTACTGCTTATATGTTGACTTATATTTTAGCTCGGTGAACAATGCCGTCTTCTGATGCACTACCTGGGAATTGAATTTGATGACAAACGGTACAATTTCGGCCTGGTAAGTGAAAAATGCTGTCGATCTTCTGATACAGCGCCGGACTATGACCGCAGTGAGTGGCTGGCGGAAAAACATTTGCTGGGTCTAGAATTCCCCAACGTAGGTTGCGCTTTTACTAGCGTAGCTAAACGAAGCCCCATTAGTTGCCATACTACATAGACGGCGACGTGAAGTTGACTCAGTCGAGTGCAATTATGGAATACATTGCAGAGGAGAATGGGATGCGTGAGTCCATATGCGAAGTTCTGAATTGACTGTGGATTTCCATAGATCATCCGTGGAGGAATTAAATGTTTTTTTTTGTAACGTAGTTCCTGAGTGCCTTACACAACGAGCTAAACTCCATATGATGCAAAGCGAGGCTATCGACTGTCGAATTTACTTTTCCCACATTTATTACTATCCGACTCCAGTAAGTTGTAATAATCGTGTCCTTTCTAACTCTTATTTGCTTTAGGAAGCGACAAAAAAATTTTATAAGGAGAGGATGTTTGGCAAGTTGAAGAGTTTTGAAAACTATTTGGATGGTAGACAGTGGCTTTTTGGCGACAAGGCGAGTTTTGTATAATGACCTGCCAACACTTGTGTTCTTCATTCCTGTTAGTGTCCGCAGTACTGGATTGTATAAGTGTTTTGTTGTTTTGTTTCAATAGAAACCACAGTTAGTGGTGGGACCCTTTGTCAGAAATATTACTGTAAAATGCCTAACATGTTATGAGATAATGGTGACATTCCCGTTACCACTCCTCTGTTAAGATCAACTACCCTGACTTCACGCTCGGCGAGTTGTTGCACCAGTTGGTGGAGCGGGAGCCGGATTGTCTCGTGGAGTATCCCAATTTGCAGGCCTTCTTGTCGCGTTTCCAAGTGAGTTGTGCTGGAATGTGGATTTGCGCAGGAAGTAGCGTGATTCTGGTTTCTGGTGCTGGTTTTATCCTGTCTATTCCGCTTTCTCATTGTGTAGGATCTGCCCCAGTTGAAGAAATACATGACCGCGGTAAACGAGTAGGCTGCCTCATGCGGCAATGCTTCCGATGGAACGCGTGGCGCTGTGAGGCAGAGAGAGGGTCACACTCGATATGCCGATTATTTACTCTAGCACTCTTCGTCTTTTCTGCCGTTCACTAAATTCACTCGATTTTCCAGAGTTCTGCGTTTCTGTATGCCTTTAAATGATGAAGCATCGTTGAGCGACCCGGGTACTACCATAAATGATAACTTTTACGACAATCTACGTTGCACAATGTTGTGAAGCTTCCTAAGTGATCGAAACGCGACATGAAATATTCCTAACCTTATCACCAAAAGTATGAAGGAATGTAGAAATTGTCCCCGAGGTCAGACTTGACTGGAATTTGAATGAAGTGAAGTAACTTGGTCACTTGTTGGCCGATATCCCCGGTTTCGTGGCGTGGCGGACTACGTTCGGCGTGCCGCCCGGGCTACGGACGGGCTCGGTGCCAGGTGGGAGCTCGCCGGGATGTGGTTCTGCTGCGTTTGCGCTAGCGAGGTTGTTGATTAACGGCTCGTGGTGGGCATCTGTCTGTCTCTCTACCTCATTGTATAATCACGGAGTTGGGGGTTCGCACTGAGTTACTCATCTTCTGCACGAATGTGTTGATGGAGGTGAGAAGTACACGGCAGGCAGAGTGGAAAGGCGGGTCCTTCACCACCTCCTGTGATAGGTGTCAAGGTGGCCGAGAAGGAGAAGGCTGTCTCGGGACCGATGCGGTGATTCCCACTACAGACGTTGAGACTAGATGAGGAAATAAGCGCTTGGGATGCAGTGTTCCATATCATGATGCGGGATATAAGTGGTTGGCATCTGTCGGGAGGAAAGAAGGTTGTCTCTGAACCCCTGGGTTTATTTCTGCTATGTGAAGATGATACAGGCTGAAGTGGTACTGTCACTTCCTATGATTGTTGGAAGAAGTGATTGGAGTCGTTCGCATCTCTCTTCTCGGTCGAAGTGCTAGAAGATGAGACGTTAACATGTTGCCTTTGCCGGAATGGGTCGCCTACCTCCGCTCCAGTCGTGCGCATTCGGGGGACGAGAGCTTGGCGGACGGAATGTTACACGCTGCATCGTCATGAAAGAAACAATGTGTCTGGGCAAAAGGCAGAAGTGTGAGAGGGGGAAAGAGGGTGGAGAAGACTTGACTTAGAGAGTGGGTGGAGTTGCTGAACTGTCTACGGGTGACTGCAGCTACTTGCGATGCTATCTGTGAAGTTGGAGTTGACCGAATGCAAAGTGTATGTCTCTGGCAGCAATAGGCACGGCAACAGGCAGAAGTGCGTCCATGCGCGATGACGCATGCCTCTGTCCTCTCCAATCGATTTGCCGCGGCTGAGCGCGTGTGAATTGATCTCACCAGGTGGCCCACAAACCGGACACAATCGATGAATCGAGCGTGTCCCGAATGCGGAGCAGTCGGTCGACTCGGGGGTCGGCATGAGGCTGGGTGGAAAGGCGGGAGCGACGGAAGACGAGGAAGTGGGCATTTGGGAAAGGCGTGAGAGCACCACGCCTCTCCCGTGCGACACCCGGGTGCCCACCATGTCCTCCTAAGTCGACGAAAACCACGCCGATACGAAGTCGGTATCCGGTACTGCAGACATAAACATACACCTTAATTCGAATAAGTAATCAGGACTCGGCGAGGATGAATAAATCACCGTGAAAGGCAAGTGAAGCATACACCAATAATGGGCGGTGTGCTTGTTGCAACGATTGTTTTTCACAGACAAAGAATGCGTGATTTATTTACGCATTCGCTCATCTCCTTCGTCTCGCTCTCCATCCATGATGCCTTAATACGTCACAAAGGCTGGTTTACGCGTTTAGAGAGGAAGATAACCCCAAAGATTCGTGAGGTTTAAAGCTTGACACGACAGCACTGACACATGACAAACGACCACACATAGACATTTAGCTTCAGTGCAAAGGGACTGAGCCATCCAAACAGTCATTCATGGTTCCGCTCTACCGCTGCCCCACTGGATGATTCGCGACGCAGCCACGGCTACGATAGCCAAGACAACATCCATCCGGTGTGAGTGCTAGCACACGATAAAGACCAGACATAAGGTGTTAGCAAATGGCAACATCAGCACGTGGGACACCATGAATCGTGTAGGAATGAAGGTTCGGAGGGTCTTGAGTGAGTGGCATTTCGCAATTGTATGACCTCCCCACCCTAACGTGTTTCACCCTGGATTTAACACCTCCAATTAGCGTTTTTTGCTCTCGACCGCCCATTAACTCCTGTTCCATCTCTCTCTGCGACGCTGCTTCCGCGTCGTCTGCGGCAGTGTCCTCCCTCGTGCCGTTTGACGCCACCTTCCCGCCCTCCATGTGCTCCAACGCACTACATTGCGCTATCTGTGGCGGCCATTTACATTTCTTTCTTGCTACAATTGCCTTTATTCTGCCTTACTCACGCCGCCTTATGTCAAAGGCATTTGCAGAGGCGTCCTTCTTCTCATCTCCCAACGGGTCAGACCACTTCATTGAAGCATCTCGACCGACGCCGTCGTCAACAAGTTAATGTAGAGAACTTTCCGTCCGAGAGGGCAGAAGGGAAGTAGCCTGTTGTTGGTGGAAGTGGAGAGAGTATAAATGAGCGTCGACTGGTGAGTCTTATTAACTGTGGAGTTGTCATGACTGTCCCCCAACTTCAAATAAACCTATTACGTTGACATCTCATGATGTCAGGTTGACTTGTTCCTTCTGCTTAGAGGTGCTGTAAAAAAACTTATATAGAATTGCACTTTTTGCACATGCTGGGCCCGGCGAGGCATGAAATACGTGTGAGTGTCGTCATTAATGCGGGGAAACATGAATCCAGGTGCGACTGCAAGTAATAAAATTTTCCGTTTTTCTTCACCTAAAGATTGTATCATGCCATGTAACGCCTTAGCTAAGTGTTCACTTGGTATTACTAATATCATCTTATCATTGGTATGGGGATTGAGTGAACTTTTCGTAGTCAATTATTATTTTCATACCGGGCTATTTTTTCACATGTCAATCCTATAAGCCCGCCCAACTCATCCCTAATAAAGAAACATTACTAAACCAAGGTATTAATTTGGCGAAACTTTTGTAATCTCTAGAAGAGACTTTAATATGTTGACATAATGTTTGTCATATTTCACAAGTCAAATATGTGCCCAAGGTCAACCGCGCCCATTTAGATCGGGCGGCCGCTGCTGAGACTACCGCATTTCGCCTAGTGTTATACTCCGTGATGGCTCCGATTCTCGGTTACTGCGATATCAGAGGAGTGAGTTAAGTACACCTTTCGATGTTCCGCTCAGTACGCGGAATAATTTTCTAGTTGGACTACGAAATGCCTTTGTTGAACCTCATTACGTGCATAATGTTATCAGTGTCGTCTCAACTGCTTTCGGACTTTAGATTTTATTTTATCGCCCATGCATTGGGTCATAGCTTGCTGAACAGTGTTGTCTTATGAGGCGTCATATCGGCATTGAATTCGAAGACAAACGCTACAGCTTCGGTCCTGGTGAGCTCACAATTGGCATGTGATTAGCCCGCGTTCAGCCCCACACTTCAGCTCTAACGAGTGGCTTTCGGATAAGATATCATTGGGCCTCGATTTCCCCAATGTATGTTGTACTTTTTGACGTGCGGATAAGCAAAACCCTTAATAGTTGCCGTACTACATTGATGGTGATGTTTAAATTGACCCAGTCGAATGCCGATTCTCGAGTATATTGCGGAAAAACATGGCATGGGTAGGTTTGCTTGTTGTATCATTGCTCTCCATTGTTGGCTGTATTTCTTTGTTGAGTTAATTCAAAATTGTTTTTGTCCCATACAGTTCCGAATTGCCCTAAACAGCGCGCTGTTCTTCATATGCTTCAAATGAGGTCTACGATAATACGCGTTTTATATGGATCTACTTGTTACAGCTCTGAGTTCGTGAGTGTCTTATTATATCCCATCTCGTTGCCTCGAATGGTGGAGTTTTGGCTGTAACTAGCATTACTCCTGTGGTGTGCAATATGCTTTCAGGAAAAAGTTGAGGCCTGGTTTCTTGGAGAAACTGTCTGAGAAGCTGCAGTACTTTGAGGCGTATGTGGGCGAGAAGAGAAGTGGCTCAACTGGTGACAAGGTGAGTTTTGTCTGCGATTGCACTGACTAGGTGCGTGGATGGTATTCGTGTTTCGTGAGTTGAGAATTAGAAACGGGCACGGGCCTGTTGAAGCAGATGGTGAAGCGAATTCAGTGTTGGGAGTGTTGGCCAGTGTAATATAAAAAGGAGAATGTTAGTCCCTTGTTGATGGATGATGACATTGTACCTCATCTTCTGTTCAAGATTAATTTCCCCGGACTTCGCTTTGTGTGAGTTGTTGGAGCCAGTTGGTGAAGTTTTGAACCGACATGTTTGGAGAAGTGTCCCAAGTTGCGAGCTTATCTCTCCCGCTTCGAGGTAGGTGTGAAGGGGAGGGGATTTCATGGGCATTCGTAGCACCTAATGGTATGATTTTTTTATGTCCTCTATTTGCTCTTCATTGTGTAGGATCTGGCCTCGTTTGAGTTGAGTACATGAGTTCGAAGGAGTTCAAGACGAAAGCATGTACTGGCGGCAAGCGCGAAGTGGCGCGGCGACAACTGACTTCTATATGAACTGCGGCATTTCGAATACTTCTGTTTGATGCATGGACCCTTGTTATTCTGTTTTATCATGGAAGAAAAGTAACAGATTACCCCTCATTCTTTAATGTATCCGAATGTTAATGTTTATAGAAACCCGAGATTATTGTCCCTTCCAATGAAACTTCATTCTACTTGGATTCATAAAATCTCATTGAGGAATTGTCCAACATTATTTTTATTCACGCGCACGATTTTATGTATGTTCATAGTGGTTCCGTCTGCCAATTTTCAAACTTGTTATCCTCCTAATTTAGATTTGGAAAATCACATGGAATTTAAATAACGCTATTTTGTTTGATCACTGAACGATCGATTCTACTGTTTTATCACAAGTGCGTTCAGTATAAGGGATTGCTCAATTTTGCGACATCAGCGGCCTGTGCTGATGGTTCGCTTCTGGTAGTAAGGTGGATGTTTAATCACAAAGAGAGGAAATTACCCTCCATCAGAGGGTACGATTACTTCATTAAGGACAGGAATAGGTTTTCCTCTCACTTTGTTTCGAATTCTGCTAAAGTATCTTCATCAATGGTTGTCTTGCATTTTCTGAGAAGCATAGAACTTTGCTCTCAACCATCTCTGTGCGTCAGGATAGTGGCCAGATGAATGGAATGGCACCGGTCCGTCTTCGATCCGGTGCCATTATTTCCACTGCGAAACTGGGATTTAGGTTTGACGATAAGCCTCTAGGATAGGGTGTTCGTTGTTCTTGATTGAAGCGGTGGAGAATGTACGGTTAGGGGGGCACTAGAGGAAGAAGAGTAGTGGAGATGGACCTGCGGAACAGATTCCATGATGTCCCTTTAGCGGCCACTTGGACGGTATCCCTTGGCGTGCGAGATACAGCATACTCAATGTACGAGTTGTGTTAGCAATTTGTATATCGCAGTCCCCGCGTCCGTTAGGAATGCAGAGCTGTTATAGAGTGCGTTCACGTCGCCGGGTTCTAGAGTATCGTGTGGAGATATGGTTGCAGGGTGACCGGTATACCCCCGCGGATCGGTGTCCGCACAGATAGCGCTCCCGCAGCAGCAGGCCGGATGAGGCCGTGGGGGTTGGACGGTCACGGAGTCCGGTTCTACGTTTGTGGAGGGGCCGTTTAGGGCATACGAACGCTGAGCGGCGGTTTTGGCATTTCTGTTGGGATGGGGATCATCGAGTCTCTGGTTGAGGACCTTCTCAGTAGAATTGGCGGCGGCGGCTGGGACCGGAGCGAGGCTTTATGATTGTATCCGGCGGTGATGGCGACGGTGGCGGGAGAGACCGGACAGAAAGAGCGTGTTTGTGTGGGCAACAGGCAAAAGTGCGTCCATGCGCGATGACGCATGCCTCTGTCCTCTCCAATCGATTTGCCGCGGCTGAGCGCGTGTGAATTGACCTCAACCAGGTGGCCCCACAAACCGGACAACAATCGATGAATCGAGCGTGGTCCCGAATGCGGAGCAGTGGTCGACTCCGGGGTCGGCATGAGGCTGGGTGGAAAGGCGGGAGCGACGGAAGACGAGGAAGTGGGCATTTGGAAAGGCGTGAGAGCACCACGCCTCTCCCGTGCGACCACCCGGGTGCCCACCATGTCCTCCTAAGTCGACGAAAACCACGCCGATACGAAGTCGGTATCCGTAACTGCAGACAATAAACATACACCTTAATTCGAATAAGTAATTCAGGACTCGGCGAGGATGAATAAATCACCGTGAAAGGCAAGCGAGCATACACAAAAATGGGCGGCTGTGTTGGTTGCAACGAATCGTTTGCTTCACATGACGCAAAATATGAGTCCTTCATTAACTCACCCATTCGCTATCACTTCTTCGTCCCTCGCTCTCCCTACCCATTATGCGTTTAATGTCAACAAATGGCTGGGTGAATTAGCGCGTTCAATGGGAGAGGATAACCCCAGAAGTTCGCAGGTTTCAAGCTTGACAACACCACAGCACTGCGACACATGAATACGACACACATAGAACATTTTAGCCTTCAGTGGCAAAGGGACTGAGAGTCATTCATGGTTCCGCTCTTATCGCGCCTGCCACTGGAATGATCGCGACGGATCATGGTAGCTCCACTGTGCCTACATTCCGAAACAATTCGCAAGACAAAGACAGATATCCGGTGTGAGTGGGCACCGATAAACCAATGTAGCAAAGCAACACATAGTATGGGAAGCATGAATCGTGTAGGAATGAACGGTTAGGATGGTCTTCGCATTTTCAATTGTATGACCTCCCCATCCTTCTAACGTGGTTTTCCACTGGAATTTAACCTCCAATTAGCGTTTTTTTTGCCTTACGACCGCGCCTCAGCATTAACGTCCTGTGACTCTCCTTCTGCGACGGCTTTTCCGCGTTTGCGCGAGTCCTCCCCGCTTAACGCCACATTCCCGGCCGTCCATGTGCACCAACGCAACACATTGGCACTTCTGTGGCCCCTATCACTTTTCCATTCTTTCTTGCTACAATTCACTTTACTTCGCCTTCCTCGTGCCGACTGCATCGGAGGTATTTGCACACGTCCTTCTCTTCTCCACAAACCAGCGGGGCATATGGTTTGATTGGAGCATCTAGACCGATGCCGTCGTGCACAAGATGGGACAGGAACTTCTCACCAACGCGACTACCAGGGAAGTGGCCTATTGTCGGTAGAAAGGGAAGCCACGTCATCGACTGAATACAACGACGACGGGCTCATCTGTGACGTGTGTGGGTCGTGGCCCTATTGAAAGGAAATGCGGAGGCCACTGGTCGCGGCGAAAGCACTACCGTGATTTTGAGTGCACATAATCTGACAGAGAGGATGTGGTGACAAATAGGACACGAGAAGTCGGCGGTACCATGTATGCAGAACGAGAACTGGGCAGCGACCTTACTTCCGGCGATGGATAATCCGAAACACAACAAATACAGTGCCAGAGGCGGACACGACGACAAATTTCTCTTCCGTTGAGTGTTAATGCCTAAGAATGCGCCGCAGAGACCATAAACGCCATTGACGGCGACCCACCCCGAAGATTTATCTTTTGCATTTGTCAAAACATCCCGCGGACCACCTAATCAGTGTAACTACACTCCAAGCCATTGTAGTTGACAGGAGGAAGCAAGAGAACGATCAGACATCACATCATCAAGGCAGAGCGGGAAAGAAAAGGTACATCGAGAAGGTTAGGTGTCGCCATATCGCGTAGCTTTCGCCAACTTATCAGGCATGAATGTTGAGTTCCTCTTGTTGTACGTATGATGACCTTTTGACTGCAATAAATTTGGTCAAACAAACTTATTTTTATAGTTTAAAATTTCATTCTTCATTGTTCACATGTTTCTCTAACTATGCGATAACTTATTTAATGGCTTTATATTCGACAAATACCTGGAATTAAGAGAGAGGGAACTATAATTTTAATTCATGTTGGTTCGAGTTTTCTTCTTAAGGGGTAAATGCGTCAAAAATAAATGGGGGATAACATTCTACACAATTGCTCTTTCAATTTCGTATGAGAAAACCTGCTACTATTCGCTCCCAGCCTAGTTGTTTCATGCACTTGCTTTAAACTCGTGGAATTTGTTCCCTGAATTATTCAAAACTACAATTTCTTCCAGGTCTCAACACATTGGGTTTTCGACCAAGGGCATACCAATTATTTGAGACGCTGACAGGGAAGCAGTCTATTATAAATCAAAACTAATTTTGCCAATTTGTTCCTTAAGAAGACAATGGAATCTGAACCTCAAGGATTCCTGGGCGGAATGAGAAATTGCTATTTTGTTCACGTAACCACATGATATATTATACGAAAAAATAAAATGTCCTCTCATCCCCAGTTGTGAATAAATGTGACCATTATGACCAGGCAGACTATTATTTTAAACACATGTCGTTACCTCATTTAGTTTATCTTGTTGAAGAATAAATATCGCGGTCTGCTAACCACATTTACGACATGTTGTAATTTAATTTTTCCACTCGGCAGATCACCATGCCCTTTGGCCTTTGCCCCGGTGCAAACGTCTCAACCAGGGGGCACTTGTTGCGACGATGCGAGGATACTTCCTCAAAGCCGTCCCATTTGATTTTGACGGCTTTCGCCGGCCTTTCCTCACCCAATCAGCGCGCAGTTTGGACTTCTCCGTCCCCCTGGCGCAGAGTATTCACGCTGGGGCAGCAAAAAGTTACTCTTGAATAGGTACTTTTGCTTGTTCCATGCGGCAACTTCACCGCTGCCGCACGGAGCCAAGGACGACGACGTCCATAGGCAAGAGTACAAATCGCTGACCCGGTATCCACAATCTTGTGTTAGCGTCAACCGGTTTCCAAACGGGCGTGCGGCAATGGTAAGGAGCGGGCAGTTCAATGCGCACAGTTTCCTCGGGATCGCTGCCGAAACAAGTATGCTCTACAACTGCTGCTGCTACTGTTGTGACAAAGCCGACTCTGACAATTTCTCGGACGAACTGTTCGATCTGGGCCCCACCGAGGCGGAATTGGAGTATATTGACGACTTCGTGGAACCACCGCCCTCACGCGTAGGCGCGGAGCCCACTCCTTCGCCAGTGCCCGCCGAACCGTCGACTATTCCGTCGATCGTGAAGTCGGAGAGGCCGCAGGAGATGGCACCACCTCCGCCTGCCGTGTCCGAGGGCCGACAACTCGGTTATTGGAATATTCGAGGGGTGAGTTGGAGGGCGGGGCATCGCTCCGCCTCCAGTGAGTAACACTTGCGACCGGAGAGAGCACGGACTGCCTGCCGCACCAGGTTCCTCAAGGTGGTCCGCTGATGAATCCGGCGATCGCGAGTTTCCTCATGTCGTTTTGGTGCGAGAGGTCGCATTCGTGGATTAAGGGGAGTCTATCGCCGTTGTCCCAGCCTCGTCGTCCTCCCGGTGGCATCATCGACTTCGACCGAGAGTTTGGCTATCTGCTGCTTCTCTTCTCCCTCCGCCAATCCACTCGGGCAGTCCCCAGTTGGGTTGGACAATGGGCTTGAGCAGACGGACGTTCCGCGCGTTGGCTGAGGCGCGAGTCGGCCAGAGCGGGTTAAGGGACGCTCGGGGGTTACGGTTTCGGGAGTTCACAGGGGCCGCGCCCACCCCGCGCCCGGTTTCAGTACGTCCCCACTGATGGCAGTGGCTCAGATCGACGATATCACTGTGGGACAAGATCGTGGACAGACCAAGAATTCTGGCGCAGCCATGAACACGACACCTTTCCTGAACTTGCTGGAGCGAATGAGCGTTACCGGTTGCTTTTTTTTACTACTGACTGCTTTCGAGACCACATCATCGCCCGCTGAAGCTTTGGTGTCAGCGCGACGGACCGGCGTCAGCGGGGAGAGTAAATTCATTTGCTCTTCCGTGGGAGAAGGGAAGACACGCCACGCCGCCGGTCCACGTCGACAAGGGAGACTTGGCGACGCGGCTCACGATGCTCACAGCAAAGGGGTTTCGTGGACGTCGCAGCCAGCGGGTGTCGGGCACTCAGCCTTCTCCCTCTTCCGACTTCGGGCCCCTGAGTCAACGCCGCCTCGACCGGCTGTTCGCTCGGTCGACCTCCACCTGTGTGAGCTTCCGAGCCGAACCCCAGCCCGGAAACGCCCACCACATTAAACCCGTTCAAACATCAACTAAGCAAATTAAATTCCCGCCTCAGCGACAATGAACCTTACCGACTAAACAGTGTTGTGGTCACGAAAGGCGAAATCTTCCATATGCAGACAGCCACGCTGACCACCCTTGCGGTTGGCGACGAAGCCTCGCGCAGGCCGACTGATCCAAACGACGAAACGGTGGTCACAAGAATGAGTTAGAGTCCCCGCCCCCGAGGGTTGACGAAGGGAAGGCGGGAGCTACCGAAAAGCGGACCGGGCAACGACGCCCTTCCACTTCGCTCTGGCTCAGGCTGCCGAACAAATCGCACTCTCCAACACCTCGCGAGAGTACAGAAAAACCTTCGAAACGTCCAGGTAAGGCGGCGCCACTTTCGGGCCGAGATAAACTGGAGGCACATGGCGTGTTAGAAGACGACTCGCCTTTCGGGCCTGTCCGCGATCGCTTCGACATTTCGGGGGGCTGTTCAAACGCACTCAAGTAGGCTTGTAGTCGGAAAAGAGAAGACTCGGTCACAGCCAAGTCCGAGGCCCATCCCAGTCCGTCCACCTTCCGCCAGCCCCATCCCTCGTGACGTCGCTTCAAGCGTCCCGTCAATCACGAGCCTGGCAAGGCGGCGCCGGTGGCGGGTGAGGGGCACATCTCCCCCTCCGCCCTCCACCCTTTGCCGTCATGGGCGCAAAGAAGGGGCAGCTGAAGCCCTTCCCCGGTGAATGTGGCCCACGAGGGGTAAAAGCTGGCCTGCTGAAAATGCAATCACTTGGAATTTCCTCATTCATAAAAAATTGCCTCAAGACCTGCGTGACGACCCTAAGACCTCGCTGAGTGGAGGTTAAAGTCTCTGGAACCAGCCCTCCACGCCGAAACGCTTGCCACGCAACCGCCCTCGAAATGCATCTTCGGAGGCCGGGAAAAGACCGCCGAGGCGTAGCCAGGAGATCATATAACTGCGGCCACAAATCGAGATGTCGACGAGCACCCGACTAAACGCCCCTTCTGAGTGCCGTTCGCCCTCCTCACCAGGAGGGATGCGCGATGAGCTAACGATGCGGAAAAGCAGAACTAAGCGGAGACGGGCGAGCGGAGACCGGCACTCCTGCAGCGCCGAGGCCTATTCCCACGGGGTGCTGAAAAGCGCGCTTTGGGGCGGGTGGTCAAAAGCCGCCGTAAGCGATGCCCCTCCAGTTCCCGAGACCCACCTGGTGGGAGACACCGGACTGTTCGAGGCACTCGTCAACCGAGGTAAAACCCATTCGTCCTCGCTCCTTCTAACCGCCCTTACAGCTTGCCTTTGATCGACGGAGAAGTGAGAATCGTGGGGACTCTCGATTTGGAGTATCCGCGGAGAAGCACAAAATTGTTGAGTTGGGATACGGTGGAGGCAGTGACTGCCCTAAACCCTCGTCCCATGCGCGTTCGGTAAAATTTCGTTACAGCACGTACACTCCCCCGTTCACCTAACGGGCGAACCAAAGTCGAGATGGGGAGGAGAAGTGGATCTGTGGACCTCCGGGTTGGCAAAAACAAATTCCTTCGAAAGCTTGACGAGTCCGCCTCACTTCCTCCCGCCGTCGACCGCAATTGAGAAAGGAATTTGGCACAGGAATCCGGTGTGTAGGGCATAGTTCACCGAAAAAGGGATTTCAACGTCGATCCCATTGTCAGGTGAGTCGGCCAACATTCCCCCGACGGGTGAGAAAAGGGCGTTCGCAAGAGGGAGCGAAGTAATCGCGACATCACACGACCCGATAACCTCGAAGTCCGAGGCTCCAATCACAAGAGAGTTAACAAGCTGTTGCAACAATCCACAAGATCGCACTTATTGTCCCTTTCTACTCGTGCGGAGAGGCCGACTGAACGTAAAACGCCAGCGCCACTCGCCAGGGACAATTTCCTCTTCTCTCTCACTTTAGTCGAACACCTTTTTCCCATGTGGAGAAGGAAACCACCTCAACCTTCAGTAACTTAGTAAATGAAGTACGGAGGAAAGCGCACTTCCCTCGGTCATGCAGCGCCCTCGCAATACGCACTCCGACAGAATAGTTGCACAGCACGGTGCTACTTATTAAAACTCACTTGAGTAGTATCGCACGCGAAATGAATTCTCCACTCGCCAATCTACTGCAGTGTTTTATCCACCATTTAGCGATATTCCAACCCACTGCCTGGGCCCTCCTCTCGCTCTAACCACCCCGCGCTCCGCATGCGCACTTATCACCAGAAGGCGGGAGAAGCCAGCAGGGGGCACCAACCCCCCCACGTCTCCATTACCATCCACGCCTAGGTGGGAGCAATAAACATCTCTCCTCGATACATCGTCAGGGGTTCCCATGAGAAGCAAAGTTTTCATTCACACGAATGTGGCATAAACTTGAGCAATAAGTGTTCAACGCGAGCGTCGCGCTTGCTCCTGAATCAAACCCTCGCCGACCGCCTAAACGTCGCAAAACCAAGGAACTCTACCGACTCGGCCAAAGTGGCCACACCTAAAACCCCGCCGATGGACGGGGTGCACCTCTTGCGCCTTTCGCGGACAGCAGCGGTAACCACAACGCCCTCGTGGTTCCTGACGTCTTTAGTCGCCTTACAGTGCCGAGAATCGACGTTCTCGCGAATGCTAAACTCCAGGAGCAAATCCGACGATTGCGATGAGTTTGCCGAACTCTGCCACGACCCAACTGTTAGCGTGGAGCTCCTCAGAGGAGAGGAAACAGCCGCTACCACTTATACTGCCTGCCCGCTTGATTTAGAGTGCCAAAGTGAATTCCTGCCTCTCATGCCACGGGAGTTCACAAAACTCTCCACCACAATTGGGAAATAGAATTGGATTCTGCGGCAGGCAAGGTATGGCCCTTCGTCCACTTCCCGTCTCCCGAGTCCGTCTGTCGTCTCTCTGCCAATGAAACATTCGACGCCACTTCCGGCAGCCTGTGGCGAGATTCCTTCCGACGCGGCTCCAACCCCCTCCACACTGACCATTTCTACAATTGGCCTTGTGCCAATACTCTCAAATAACGGCAACAAAAATGTCTTTCCTTCACTAAACACCGAACTTCAACTGTACAACGGCCGACATGCTGTGCAATTGAAGCCCAAGTCGACACTCAAAATCACGAAACTTATGCTACGATTAAAGTAATGTTGTGTGTGTTTGTGATTGGACAGAGAAGAGCACCGCTCCCTTCGTCGTAACGACAATCCTTCGTTATCTCATTACAGGGCGTCCAATGTGAAGACACGTGAACCGAGGATTTCAGGCGGCGGTCCCCTCTCCCCAAAGCCGCATGGAAACGGCGGTCAGAGGAGGCCCCGACTCCCCCCTCTCTGATGCGTGAAATCGTGGACTGCTGAAGTGTCACTTGCCTGACTGTAGCCATATTTCATGCCAATCACCCTCAATAAACCGGTTCCGTAGCCCCCCCTGTCTTTACCGGCGGAGGAAATAAGTACCCTACTCGAAGACGGTCTAGGCCATGCCAAGATGTAAGGTCAACAGAAACACGGAAGGCGAATAGACGCGCGTCATCACCGAGGACCGAGGATTCACTGGGTGCGCGTGGGAGAAAGAAACGCGGAGGGAACGGTGTGGGGGCCCTCCCCGCATTCGGTACCCCGGCCGCCGAGGAATGCTGCCAACCTCCAGCCAGTAGAGGCAACCTCGCACCCAAAGTGAACAGTAGTGAATCTGACTCCCAGGGAATCGGTTTCAGGCCAGTAAAACACGCTAGCCACAACAACCTCTGACGTCCCATCAGGTAGCTCCGGAGCAAGTTCTATCAAGTCAGCTTTCCACCCCACCCTACTAAGTTCCATGTCGATCTTAAAGAAAATAAGCTCGCCCGAGACACAAAAGACTCAATCGAAGTAAACTATAATCAACAGCCTCGCACTCAAAAGCATTTCCTTTAACGTCAATTTCGTGACCCTAACTTGAAAACTGCCTTTGGAAAACGTCCTTAATGTCCTGGCCAACGCTAACCACCAGTGTAAAATAAAAAAAAAATAGCCAGAGAATCAACTAGTTCACCTGAAGCAATCAGAAATAACAACGGACAAGTGAAGACTATGTGTCGAAATCCGAGACAGCACATCCGGAATCGTTGGCAGTAAATGAGGTCGGCGTGACCCAAAACACATGTTTACTAGCATCCAGGGATCTAATTAAACAATGAACTCGTATCCGCAGGAACATGAACAAAATGTAACCATACAAAATGCATTCAGTCTAGCCATAACGGAGTGCGACCTTGAGAAAACACAATAATAAATATATATGCAATAACGAGGGACGATAAGGAAACCAAAGCGAAAATGTCACCGATTCTCTACTGGATAGAGCTTGGGGTTAGTATATCCCAACAAAGGTCTTGTGAGAGGTTTCTCTGGAAAGGAGCAAAACCTACTGTAGAGATACGGAAAGAGTGGCATTGTAGAGTACCAAACTACTAATATAACCTTAAAGTCCAATAAGTGTAAAATTCAAGAAACACATAAAATGATTTCCATTAACCCCTTTGACGAATTCAGCTTGCCATCGCAAATTCGCCTATTAACCAATAAACGGCCGAAGAATTCACAGAACGTTATGAAGCAGTCCAGGTAAAAAAGCGTGAAGATGAAGAAAGTAACATCTTGAGCACCGGCAATTTTCGCGGGAAAGCGTCCAAGAAGGAAAGCTGGCTGGACTTCCGAAGTAAGGCATCCACTTATGAGTGAAGGATAATTGCTTGCATTATGCCCTAAACGTCATTGACGGATCTCAAACGACTCAAATCCACCGCCAATTATCTCTATATACTCATCAAGCACAAGATGCGTAAGCCATCCGACTTCTTTGCCTTCATATGTTTAAGTATCCAAATTGGACGAAAGTAGCAAAGAAATACAGCCATATTACAAAACTATATACGGCTAGTGGACGAACAGTGAGGTTTGGTGGTAAGACACGACAATACTTAAAGCTCAAATGAAGTCCTGACTTTCCTTTCGACTAAAAGTGCCACAGAAACCGCAAGAGTTGCCACCCTCGGATGTGCACACGTTCAGCAAGACATTCCGCAACGAATTTTATCGTCTCACATTCGGCCAAGACTACAAGGACACGTAATTATACGAAATTTTTAAAACTACTTTGCTGATATAGAAAAAAACAAAGGTGGCATATATAAAATCTGCCAACCGAACTTAAGAGACCTCTGACTAATTGGGCAACAAGAACTTCTCTCCGGTAACACGTAATATCCATTACCATGAGAATGCTAACCTTAATATCTTTAAATATACATACCGGTGAATATTAACATTACACTGCCTCAACTTTCCGTACAGCCGCACAGCCACAAATAACGTTTGAAACGGCGCCACATTTAAATTGTCACTTTAAGTATTACATTCAAACCGTTATAAGGTGCTCGTGTAGCCCTGAAACAGAAAATTACTACTTAGCGCGGAACTAAGGCAATAGCCCATCTTTGAATTTTATAATAATAGATTCCCCCTCACAGTGCTCCTTACCGACTGAACTCGCTCCTTCATTTAAATTAAGAAGGTCAACGATTTAAATCGTAAAAGACCTACTTTTCCGCATGTACACACGCGTTAAATTGCGTGAGCAAAGAAGGCGAATGTCGAAACCCAAAACGTAATAAGCGTCCCCGCATCCTCAATAAATGTAAACCAATGACATATAATTCCGAATTCCTATGTGAACCTTCCTGGGTGAATAATAAACTCAGCACGAGTCCGAGGAGCCGTCAATAAACAATTCCTCGAATTTCAGCCGTGTAAGTCTCAATTTTCTCTAAGCCATACTCTTGGAACTTTCGCTGATTTGATTAAGTAGACGGGAATTAATCTTTTCAAAGTCCTCTGTCCCGCATTCCGGCGTAGATCGAAGTAGGATTATTTCTGACGGTGAAAGTTTCCATTAGTTTCGTCTCCATCTCCTTTTAGTGTTTCAATTATAGCGTTCACAGCCTACCATAACCAATGTTTACTGCACGATGACGATATGTGAGACATGCTCCTCTTGTACTGTGGATGTGGATCCGGATAGAAATCAGCCTTCAAAGCCTTTGATTCAAATAAAACAAGACATTCAAAACTGAATCAGATTGTAACATTAAATTTAGAGATTTCGCTAAAAATGAAGTTTCTCACTCCCAAATTTTCCTGAGACTTGTAACTTT
>QEYB01000314.1:0-44813 GCA_017562135.1 Dipylidium caninum | reverse complement strand
AAGAGAGAGATGCTCGAGAAGTGACCTCACCAATGCTTATCACACTTAAGATAGTCAAAAACTCAAATGCCTCGATAGTTATAGGCGCCGCGGAAATAGGATGCTTAGAGAAGGGAAGATTGAAAAGCGGCAAAATATGCCGACTGTTAGAGAAACATTACATGCGACACATTTAGCAGACTGTGATCAGAGCTGACACGTTCTCCTACCACTGAAATTAGGAAACCCGGACTCCACATTCAACGGTCGTGCAGACGGGTCTCCAGCTGATTTCCAATCGGGCATCAAAATGTCGGTGTTTGGTATTTCTATCAACATGCTCTGAAAAGTCTCGATAGACCAAGTGATTCGCAATATCTCATTATGTTTGGTATCATAGCGATGGTGGTGGACTGACATGGTGTGTATGGTGAGAGAGAATGATGTGTGAGAATCGTAATACAATGAGTGAGCGAGGCATCAGGTGAGGGGATGAAATTTAGCAGTCGTGAGCATCTGGAGGTGGAAGCATAGACGTGGTCGCGCGGCAGTGTGCACTTCTTGCGATTGGAGCTGCGAAGGTGAACGTGGGAGGATGAGGAGGCCGGTAGATGGGTGTCAGGAAGATAAACATTGTGCAGGACGTTGCATTCAAAAGGCTCTCCAAATCCTCTTATATAGGCATGAAGAGAAATGTATTGATTCAGATGGGTTCAGAGTGTTGGGTGTGTGCTGAGTGTGGTGTTAGCCATAACCCAATTAGCGACAGCTGGAGACTACTTGATAGGAAACAATGCTGGTACAATACTTTGAATGACATCTAATGTGCATGTCCTACAGTAGGGAAATTTTGTGGATTGTTTTAGAAGTGTGGTCGGTGATATATTTTAGTGCGCAGGTGTGAGTGTGATAAGCTCGTGGAGTTGCAAGGCGAGTCCATTGGATGGCGTCACTTCTGGTTGCCGCAATTAGGAGAACGAGCAGCCTGGTTTATTGCTAGAATATCTTCCTCTAAATTTACTTAAGAAATCTACGATGTTTAGTGCAGATTTACCGCAGGATACCATAGATTGTTTCACTCAAACATCGTGTCGACATTTTCGCATTCTTCTTGCTGCATACGTCATTCAATATATGGGCTCAAGTTATCCATAACTAACTTTGCTTCTCCTACTTTTTCTCCTCCCTTATACAGCAAGAATGTTCTACCCGTACGGGCTCTCACTCGCTGGGGAATAGTTATCGAAAATTGCAGGATCTGTAAATACATTACGAGGGCTTTCCACTCAATTGGTCGCGTCCCTCAGTTTAATATCTGCTTGACGCACAGTAATTTGAGTAAAACAATTTAAGTAGATCATGAGGAAATGCACTTCCAGTACATATACGTGGGGAATTCTGCTTTAACAATTTAGGGCAACTATTTCCGAGAAACTAGGCTGCTCATGGTCTCTAAATATGGAGGCTGAAGTAGGGTCATATAGCTCTCGCTCACCTCGATCATGGCATTGCATCATCCTTGTGTGTCTTACTCGAGGTAACCACTTTTACTGATCCTTTCTTCCCTTTAGTTGTGTCAATTCGCAATCACCAAAGTCGTCTACTGGGATACAGGGATCGCATTAGATATATAATGGGACGAAGGAGTATTCAAGATGGTAAAACCCGACCAGGAATTGGCAAAGTATTTTGTTCTGGATACAAGCAGTCAGTTGAGAACAGCATCGCGAAACCGCGTTAAGCTTCTTCACTTCGTTTGCGCAATGCACTTGTCAAGTGCGTCAAACATTTCGTCTGAATCGTCGGCTGGTGCTGCTTTACCCTACTAGTGAAATTGCTCAGAATACTGGGGAAAAAGTAAGCTGTTTTTCAGAGAGATAAACTTCTGAGTGTTCGGAAGTTGAATAGATTGTAGAGCACGATGCGATAGAGTGCAGGTAGACATAAATGGGCTGGAGGAAGTCAACTTCCACCATGTTGTAGTAGAAACATTCGGTGCTGTAATAAGGGGAGGAGAAAAAGTATGAGAAGCAAAGTTAGTTATGGAAACTGAGTCCAATTTGAATGACGATGGCAGCAAGAAGTGGATGCGAAATGTCGACACGGAGTGTTGAACTGAAGCAATCTAGGTGGATCTGGGGAAATCCTGCACTAAACATCGTAGGAGATTTCTTAAGTAAATTTAGAGGAAGATATTTCTGAGCAAAAAACCAGGCTGCTCGTTCTCCTAATTGCGGCAACAGAAGTGACGCCACCAATGGACTCGCTTGGACTCGCGGTTCACTCCGTGGCAAAGCACCGACCAACACTCTAAAACAAGGCCCAAAATTGGGACATGTTTAGGGAGGTCATCAAAGGTAGTTGGTACCAGTATTTGTGTTCCATCAAGTAGTTTCCACTGTCGCTAAGTGTGGGTTATGGCGTGAACAACACACCGCAACACACCCACACTGCTGACCCAGCTGAATCAATACACTTTCTCTATATGGCTATATAAGTGAGGCGGATTTGGAGGAGGCCTTTGTGAATGCAGACGTCTGCACAATGTTTGATCTTCCTGACAGCCCATCTACTCGGCTCCTCACCTCCCACTTTCACGTCTTCGCATGCTCCAACCGGAAGAGTGACACGCGCTCGACAGTCTATGTTTCCACCTCCAGAGTGCTCACGGGTACTTGCGTAAATTTCATCCCCTCACCTGATGCCTCGCTCACTTCATTGTATAAGCGATTCTCACACGATTCATCTCTCTCACCAAACAGCACCATGTCAGCCACGACACATCGCTACTGATGATCCCAAGACATAATGAGAAATTGCGAAGCACTTGGTCTACGAGACCTTTCAGGAAGCATGTTGATAGGCGAAAATACCCAGAAACACGAAATTTGATTGCCCTTGATTTGGGGAAATCCAGCTGGAGGACCGTTCTGCACGACGTTGATGTGGAGGGTCGGGAGTTCAATAATTTCAGTGGTAGGAAGAAACGGCTTAATTTTGACCTATCCTGTCTGCTTCAAAAGAGTCAAAGGTAATATTCTCTAACGGAGGCCATAATTTTGTGCCTTTCAATCCTTCTCTCTCCAGCATCATATTCCGTGGCGCCTACAATCATCGAGGCATTTGAGTTGACAGGATTATTTCGAGTTGATAAGTCATTGGGTGAGGTTCCGTGCTCGAGGCAAAGAAACTACAGTGTCTTGGACAGAGTTGAAGATAAGTCTTTGGCAAATCTGAAGGAGAACATTCGAAGGAATGTTGTGCTCACCTTTAATTCGTCCCTTTCAAGTGCCGCTTGTCCACTCGCTTAGAATGTCTCCTCTTAACTCGCGTTTCAAGGCTCCGCATTTCTGTTGCATCTCTATCGCAATAAAGCAACACTTCCATGTGAAATATCGGCTTTCATTCTGTGGAACTCAGCATTCTTTGGGGGAAACGGTGGAATCTACCAGACACGAACCGCCTTCCGCGGAGCTGCAGTCTACTGCAACGTTAAGCTAACGCCGTCAAGGCAACTACACCAATTCTCGCCAAGTTGACCTTCTGCCACGTTCTGGAATTGGTCACGCAGAGCCGTCGTCAGAGAGTGAGGTGTTAGTAATATGGCACTTCTCAACACAGTGCTCCTTTGATTTGGAGAAAGGGTGAACAACGTGGTGTCTGTAGGCTTTCAGTTCATTTTGATTGGATCCTTGAGTCACACTGCCGGAGGCAGGTAAGTGAAAGTCTTACAAGTCCTCAAAATAGCCGTTGGCAGCGTCTCTTTCTGACAGGGCAAATCGTTCTGGAGATCGTGCCCATTCACCGCGCGATTCCTTGCTCGCATTTTCGGGAACCCACTCACATGAGGTATTATATTGCTAGAAGCCTGCCAAGTAGTAACTGGAAGATGATGTAGGCTCCATTGCAATTCTGCGAGAGATTAGATGCGGTACGAGAACTGCCATCCTTTGTCCGTACTTCACCTACACAATTGTGAAAGTAGCAAAATATGACCGCATCAGCCTTAAAAACACCTTCGTGTTGGGTGTAGTATTTGCAGAAACCTTTCAAAAGGTACCAGATAGGCCAAGAAACAAGCCGACATTATGAGGAGAGGATGGTTTCTCGTGGGTCTCCCCAGATAAGGCTGTTCAAGTTGAATAGTCTTGTAGAGCACGATGTGGTAGAGGTGTGGGCAGACAGCAATTGGGCTGGTAGCAAGACAACTTCCACCGTTTTTTCGTAGAAACCTTTGGTGTTGTAATAAAATTGGGAGAAAAATACGAGACGCCCAGTTAGTTCTAGAAAACTGAGTTAATACGAATGATGCAACCGCCGAGGTATCCCGTATGTACGATGAAAGCTAATGTGCAGATAACGAGCAGACATTATGGAAGGAGTGAATAGATGGTGAGCGAATGGGAAGTAAAGTGTGCAAAAGGCTTGGATTAAGTTACTTGCACGAAGCCGACTAGTCAGTCAGCGAATCCGCAGCAGAACGCGACATTGCCAATGCGCGTATACTCCCATGCAAGTGTCCACGGTTAGCCGCCAACTCGCCTTTTGCCACCGCAACCGCTTCCTCTTTTGCTCTTCTCTCCTCATATAATTTAAGCTTTCCGCCTAGAACTATGTCAACCTGCTAATATCACTCATTTGGCCCAGGATATTATGAGTCTTGTTGACCACTTGGTGCTGTCAACTCTCCCCCTACTTGACAGTTGAAGATCCTGGCCTTAACAGATACTGGCGGTTAAATGCGACAAAATTGAATGGCAAACTACGCTGCTGGACGACAAAACCGCAAGCGAGCGGAGTGGCATTTCTGTGAGAGGCAAACACATCCCTGTCAGTAGCACTCAAATTTTGGAACCTTAGCGATGTTGCGAGACATTAGGATTTCACCACAAACTTTTTCTGTACCACCGAAGAGAATATTCGTGTGAAAACACGTGAAAACCACTAAAGGCGTTTATGGGCACCCAATTTCGTCATATTATGGCTGTGTTTGCAACAGTAGAGAGCAGTTGAAGGAAAGAAAGGAGAAGAGGGAAGGAGAGGTGGCAGTCACAAAATGGACGTTCATGACTGGTCAGAGCCTTCATTCGCACTTTAAAATTGAGAAAACAAAATTTGAGCTGATGAAGTAAGACCATGAAGACCAGCCTACGACGCTGTTGTGTGTTCGTTTCGCCTTTCTTCGCCTCGCTTCCTTCCTCCCGTCCCATGTACGCGACCTTTGCCTGTGGGACTCAAGCCCGATGTTTGGCACCATGCGCGCCTATTTAAGCCAAATGAAGGAATTAAGCACCATAGATCAGTCGAAGCTGACAGGGCTGCAAAAACAGGAAAGTGTGTAAAAGCCTCGCCTGCATTGAAGGGACATATTTTCTTCGTAAGTCGCACTTACGGCCTACAGGCTGAGGCAACCGTACGTGTGTGCATGTGGAAAGAAGCCAAAAGAGCCCAAATTAAGTCTGAGTCAATCGAAATTCTGTCGTGTGAATCAAAGGCGATTAGGTGGACGAGGTACAGAGCGAAGCTGTCGTTTATGCCCGAGGCATCTCTATTTCCGCTCCACTCGTCCTCTCCACCTCTCCGATGTCATCGGCTCTCGACACGGGCAGCGAACACAGACGCACCCCGACCCAGACGTGGCAGAGGAGGAGGAGGAGGAGGAGGAGAGCGGAGAGCGGAGAACACTCGCAACTTCACCAGAGCAGTTGAACACGTAGAGGATGGGCTCAGCTAAGGCAGGCGCGCGGTGTGAACGAGTGGAGGGCGAGTGACATGAAGTCTAGACGGCCGTTCGGGTCACGACACGATGAATTAACTAAGTCTGTGGTCCACAAGGGTAGACAGGAAGCGCACTTGATGTGGACGACGAACCCTCTCATGATGTCATCAGTGGCCAAATCTTTCGTGTCCTCCATTAACGGGGTGTCAGTAACGTCTGCGACCTCCACGCGCCACGCGTCCTCTAAGGAGATGCGACCCCTTCTCCTGTTCAATGAAGTTGATGGTCACGTTTCCAATGGCCACACGAAGACAATACTTTTCTTCGACCTTCATTCGTAGCATCTTTCTATTGAGTGTTCACGCATTCACCCTTTCACTTTGTCCAAAGGCCACAGAGGTGCTGTGCACCATTCCTGCTTGCAAATAGTGTGTTTTTCTCCACCCTTATTGCAGCACCGAATGTTCCATAACGAAAGGGCTGAAGTTGATCGAACCCCAGACCATTTGAGGTCTACCAACGCTCTGTGAAATCGTGTGTTTCAAGGCAATTTACATCCACATTCCGCTTATCGCTTGCCTTTGTCCTTACCAAATACTTCGAATCACAGAAAACTGGGAACTGAAGTAGTTTGTCAAACAAGCGCTGGTTCAAATTTTCGCACCAAAAGAAGCAACCTTTTCCGAAATTGGTCATGAAAGGCAAGGAGTCCTTAATAACAACGGCAACCATGTTATTTACCGACGTGTCTTAATGGGATGAAAGTAGTTTATTTTGTTTTTCCTTTCCATGAACAGAAAGGACACTTAAACGGCACTGGGCGGTAGTGTAATCCAATGTAGTTCAACGGTGTGAAAAAATACTTGGAAAAGTTAAGTTTGCCCTCACCAAAGTGGTCTCTTGACAATAACATCTTCCTCTGCCTTTGGCGGTGCCAAAAAGTCCAGCTAACAACATGTCGTCACATACACCCTCCTTGAAGCCCAGGTTGTCAGAAAAATACCGCTCAAAGTCATCTCAATTTTTTCGGTGGAGGAAGCAACGAAATATGTGTGCAACACGTTTTGAGGTAGTCACGTCCTGTACTGAAACATCAACTGACACAATGAAAGCCAAGAGATTCACACGTAAATGTGCGCTACAATCAGCGAATTGTCCATTTTCATTCTATCCAATTATTAACAGAGTGTCTCGTGGCGCCTAAATTATCGAGGCATTTGAATTCACTGGAGCCTTTCACTTTGATAACTCGTTGTGTAAGGTGTCTGTGCTCAGAGTTTGGAACCACAGTGTGTTGGACGGAGTGGCACATGTGTCGCTGACATAGGATAGGGAGAGCATTCGGAAGACTGTTGTGAAGGGTATCAATGCAGCCATCTCCAATGCCGATTGTCAACTCACCTAGAATGACTGCTGCTGAATGCCGGTTATTTGGCCCCGAACCCTCCTTTGCATCTGTGCCACAACAAAGTTTTATTCTTCACCTTGAGTAGAGGATTTCTTCCGCGGAAATATCACTCAGCCTGGAGAAACCTTGTGAATGTGAATCGGGTCTTCAAAGTTCCTTTTGGATGTGTCCCCAAGTAAGCCGCTTATTTCTTATTGCACACGGAAAAACCGTTTCCAAGCTGCAATTATGTAAGATTTGAAGTGCCCCAAGGAGATATTTTCGTCCTGTCTACTGACTGAACGAACGAGAAAGGAAAGTAAAGGGGATTTCTACGAGGTTTACCTTCGACCACCACCGTTTCTGCAGTCATACGCACGGTGGTGAATGGCTGCATTTCAACCGGAGTCACATTGTGATCGTCTTGTTGAAAGGCTGGTTTCCTCCACGCCGCCGGTGGGGTGTTCTCACTGTAGAAAAGTGAGGGTAATTTTCGCACTCAATTGTCCATGAAAGCTTCATTAGGTTTGTAAAGCTCACGAAAATGGAGGCACACACTGATGCGCGTGTAAACTCCGAGAATAACTGACGTCAGCGGAGGCACTTCCACGGCGTCAGATGATAGCTACTGTTTGGTCGCCCTTCAAAATACCCAGATGAGTGTTTCATGTTCATCATGGCAAAGAGATAACCAGTCAAGCAATGCTAGTTTTGCATCCTCTGACCAGCCCCCTAATTGTTAACAGGCGAATTGAACAGTTGGCCTAACACCCCAGATGTCGTCGGTAGATGATCAATCAGCCTTTGCTTTGTGTTCTGGTAGACCTGTGTCGCTCTGCAGAAAGAGCTACTCCCATCAGCTGTGAGCAGCATTCGAGTCATATTGGTAAGTAAATAAACTGCTCACCAAATGGAATGTGGGAGGTTGTAGCGATGCAAGGAAATACCGATTGAGTGAAGTTCAAGTGTCAACGCATGCTTAAGAAACAACGATGAGCTTTTCTTGCTTTCATGGAGTCCAGGGTAACCATGACGCTCATACTGTCCGGATGGCCATCTCCGTCGCAGGACTTGTATTTTTATAAGAAAAAAAATAGGAGGCTGATGAGGAGGCCGAGATGATAGCCTGTCATAAAGATCAGCATTATGCAGAAATCTGCCTTTACGAAGTTTTCCTTCAATCCTTTTCGCCAACACACGCTTCGTGGAAAAGTGTAATGGTTGAGCAGGTTGGATGTGCTAGAGACGGTGAAAATCAGTCGCTGATCCAAACAACCTTTCTTGACTACGTAAACATGCTCCCATTTCGCTCACCCACTTTACACCAAATGAACAAATTTTTATTGTTGATAAAATGTAATGAACGGGAGAATGCAGTGCGTTAGCTGGCGATCACTGATGTTGCACGTAGTTTGGTTTGTGTGAAAGGAGAACGTTTGAAGGATTGTGAACTGGAGCTGCATAAGGATAAGCATAGGTCATTAGCCGATCTCTCCGTCAACAGCCCTACTATTTCACTTCTTCACCCAACTATCTCGTTTTCAGCAAAAGCAGAGTTGTCCTCCTCACTACCTTACCAGGGGGAACATGGGACACTTCTCCACGAATTCGACACCATCCAAGTCTAATGGGCAAAGCCAGCTGGTTTTCCTTGTGCCAACGGTTTTAACTCCCACCACCGAAACAAACTTGTGGCGCGCCTTCTAAAGTTCTGCTGGGCGAGTCTTAAGCCATAGGAGAAAGCGGATGCCACTCCAGTGACGAGTCTCTGTTGCACTTTGACAGACGAAGCTGTTGGGGTAGGCGGTGCCCTTGACTCCAAAACGTGTATTATTCTTTTGAGGGCTTTCGCACACGAGATGCTTTGACGACAGGCATTACACACTTTGCCATAAGAGCGGGAGCCTTCAGTGCTTCTACCCAACTGGCTACGACAGCACATGAACCTCACCAGCAGACGTCACCCAAAGCGGCATTGGGTCTTTTCGTCTGCTCTCGTCACGGCCAGTGCTTTCTTACCACAGAAAAATTAATTGCAGTCGTAAGTAATGTAACATTCGCAAATGTGGACTCACGTCATCTCGGTTATCTCGCCAATTTGTGTTGCCGCTTTTCAAAACACCCCATCCACTTTGGCATCGAATCATCAGCGATTGATGCCAAAGGGAAATTGTGGCGTGTTTTCCTCTCATCTTATTCAAAGCTACGTGTTTCGAGATGTGTACAATGAAAATCGGCCACTTATCCCACGACTGCTCCCATTCCCTCTTTTCCTGAACGTCGGCGCATAGATCTGTTCGGCAATGGCCCTGGTTACGCAGTTGCCGGAAAGAGACAACACCGGCGGTGAAGAAAGTTCTACGTCAATGTAGAAAATGTAGCGTTAAATATAAGAGCTTATATGGGTCTGGTGAATGGCAGCGATACATATCATGAGATCACCTAAGTGAATTCAGAGTGGATATTTCAGGGCAATAGGGCAGCCCACCCATTCTCGTAATAGCGTCAATTGGAGTGATGCCACCGGTGGACTCACATTAACTCGCGCTCACCTCTATGGCAAAACACCGTCCCTCACTGAAGCAAAGCACAAAAGTAGGACATGTTCTTGAGGTCAACAAAGGCAGTCAAGACCAGTATTTCTGGTCCAACAAGCGGTTCCCACTGCCCCTGTGGTGCGACGCGTCGTGAGCAAACACCGGCACATCAACCGCGAGCCAGCTGAACCAATGCACCTCTACGCAATGCGTGTATAAATAAGGAGCATTGAAGGAGGCCTCAGTGAAAACAGAGCTTAGTAGAAATGGCAATCTTCGTGACCGTCTATTCACTCGGCCTCCTGACCTCCCACTTCACCGTCTTCGCGTGTTCAACGGCTGCGAATGAGACAGAAGTGGCACTCTACGTTTCCACTTCCAGAGTACTCACAGGTAATTGTCTATCATCCATCGGGTAAACAAGTTCCTCGCTCACTGAATGGTACACGACCCTCATACGATGCATCTCTCTCGTCACCACAGCACCTTGTCAGCCACCAGTCATCGTCAGTGAGCCGCAGGATATCATGAAAATAATGAAACACCTGACCTACGAGAATTTCAGAAGTATGTTGATCGGAGATTTCACCAACACACAACATTTGGTAGCGGATGTGGAGAAATCAAAATGGAAGATCATTCTGCGTGAAATTGTTGTGGACGGAGGAGATTATAACATTTCAGTGGTAGGAAAGCGGATTCTCTTTGACCTCATCCAGCCTGCTCACGAGAGTCACGGGTAATGTCTCCTCGCATAGGCCCATTTTGCGCTCTTCATTCCTCCTCTTCTCTGATAGTGTGGTCCGCGGTGCCTACATCATCGAGACATTTGAATTCACCGGACAACTCCGAGTTTGCATGTTTCTGCGTGAGGTCTCCGTACTGAAGGCTGGGAAATATCGCGTGCTGGATTCAGTCGCAGATGTGTCTTTGACAAGTCTCAGGGAGACTATTCGAAGGAAGGTTGTGTGGGGCTTTAATTCATCCTTTTCAAGTGCTGCTTGTCGACTCACCTAGAATAGCTGCTGTCTAAGCAGAATTGCTTGACGCCCCATTGCCCATTGTATCTGCACCGGAATAAATCAGTCTCCTTACACGGAATAGTGGCCTTCTTTGTGGGAAAACTCCCGTTGCTGTGAGTATGCGGTTAAAGCTGCCTGACACGAACGGCCCTAAGGGCCATCAGCGACTAAAGTGGCACTTCGCATTTCATTTTTTTGCGGGAGTATCATCACTCCATCCTTGCGGTCTGCTCACTAGGGTGATTAAACGCCCAAGTGTCCCACTGTAAGAAGGTTACGTCGTCTGACCGTGCTGAGTTAACATCAGCAGGTAGTGATGAGCGGTTGACCTAACCTACCTGGCGTCGTAGTCTGAGGTTAGATCTTGAGAGCGGTGTGTGTCCAAGGAAAACAATACAAACCTCAGGTGAATGGAATGTGTCTTTTGCAGAGATGCTGATGTTCCAGCAGCGAAGACCACATTGGAAGTATGCACGCTATGGCCATCAATAGCATTTCAACTAAACGCGTCCGAGATTGGTTATGCCCATGAAAATCAGTTAAATGCCGAGTACTTCAAACTCTCGGATGGTAGGCACCCTACGCCGTGAGGGTGCTTCACGATTCACTACGTGTTCGCTTCGGCACGAAACATGGAATTGGACATTGCCCGGGCACGACGGATACGGGCCTTCGTCACAATGAGCAGCTGCATTTCAATTAACGCCGTCAAGTCACACTACTCTGAATTGTCGGATTTGGAATCCTCGACAAGTTGGCCTACTTGTTACAGACGGAATTGCCATTTCAAAGCCGTCGTCAGAGAGTGGAATGATGTACTTCGCTACTTAATAAGAGCAGGCTCTGCCGATATAGAGAAGCAACAAATGGAAGAAGTGTAGGTGCGGTCAAAGTAGTATATGGGAGATCGGGTTTATAGAGAGCATGAACATCAAAATCTCTATGAGCATTTTGAAAAAGGAGTCTCCCTAAAGACACGTTGTTAGGACCCCGAACAGATAGGCCACCACGAAGAAGCACATGTCGTGGAGCATTCTCTTCATGAAGGTCTTCTTCGATCCTCTCGACTTGGATATGCCTTGTGGTTGAGTGTATTTTTAAAGGGGTTGGGTGTTGCACACAGGGAGAGCGGAAATCTACTTGTTGGACTTTTGAAGAGCAACTCAGGTCCAGACTACTTTCGTAGAAAGAGTAGACCATCTCACAATTCGCTTCCACGCTGCTTCACTGAGCAAACAACCGCGAAGCTAACTGCAATTGCTACCCACCACAGCTACAATTTTTGCATCGCCTGCAAAGTGTGCATATTTGGTGGTTCGCTTCCCCACGACCCAACAATTCATTACCCCCCATTCGGCCATTAACTTCAGCAAGTGGGATAAAACGCCACAAGTCCATATTTGCACGAAAACGTGTACCCACCGCTATCGTGTTTTAAAGAGGACAAATGGTTTCTGAGAGCGTCACAAGTTTAATTACTTCTTCATGCAGGAATTTTTTTGGCGCTGCTTTACATGTTCCGAAATCTGCTGTAGGAAGCGAGGTGGCATGAGTAACGGAAATCAGCAATTTTTAGAATGAGGACATTTACTCGACTTCGACATTTCTTCGCGATCCTTTCCAAGCCTGCAATAAGTCGAAGTGGAGATCCCCACCGAGTACTCGAACCTCCCACTATCCACCATGACACAAACGCGCTTCAATATCGTTGGTTATCGTGTCTCTTAAGGTCCGACGCGCAAAGCGTCTCCATTTTTAATCACATTCTCATGCTTCGTCACGCATTTTGAAGGCTAAAACGTGTTGTGGGGAAGGAATGCACTTTGTGTGGAGCGCGGATGATATAGTGTGAAATTGTTCTATTGCAGCGAAGAGGGGATAACACGGAGATACGGGAATCGGGGAGGGACAGG
This sequence comes from Dipylidium caninum, assembly GCA_017562135.1. Taxonomy (NCBI): domain Eukaryota; kingdom Metazoa; phylum Platyhelminthes; class Cestoda; order Cyclophyllidea; family Dipylidiidae; genus Dipylidium; species Dipylidium caninum. The sequence continues at coordinate 32,256 of QEYB01000314.1, read as the reverse complement.
ATGTCCCTCGAGACGACTCGGATTATCCTAAAGTGTGTCCCATTTTTTACGCACCAGCACGAGTCTTGGTGGAAAGGTTCTAGCACAGCCTCTGCAAGTGTGCTTAGGTCTGTTTGGCGTTTCATCACACCACGTAAAGAGTGGGAGCTGTTTGCTAGAACTCATAATCTCCACTTTCTTCTTGTATCTTTGATCATTGTCAGCAGGCTGTTTGTCAGCTTTTATCAGGAAAACGGACTCAAGATGATATGCCAGTCTGTAGCGATGTCGTCAAATAATAAATTTTTGACGTGTTCTCCGATGTAGTTTAACTACTACCACCAGAGTATCCCAGTGAGAAGCTCTCCGTATGTAGACTATGAAAGCGAACTTGAAACACTTTTAGTCGAAACATTTTCCTTCATCATTTGAAGCACAAATGTGGGGGATAAATGTCTCAGTGTGTTGCTGATGTATGAAACCTCGTCGACCCAAATAATCCTCAATCTGTTGAAAGGGAATCAAAATCACTCATGCACGTGGTAGGATAAATTGAGTTTCCAGAAAAATGGTCGGGAAAGTGTTGCTTGACCGTCATGAGTCGCTCAACGTAAAGGCTTGTAACTAGGGATTAGCGAATGAGAAATGGGAAGCTCATATTCTTATTGCCGCTTTGTACTCTACGGAAAAGACAGTAGAATGATCATCGAAAACGCCTAGACGACATGCAAGTCAGACACACTAGACTAACAGGTGAATAGGAAAGCGAGGCATCGTACAGCATGTCTGACATGCAGCCTAACTTCCAGCTCGCCCAATTCACCATTTCCGCATTCTCGAGGTTGTGGCATGAAACAGAAGCGGTTGCCCAGCTCAGTAAATGTACACAGCACTCGTACAACACTTTGTCATCGACGGCATGATCAACACGGTGGATCCCCTGACGTAGAAGACTTTCAGAATCATGTCGATCGTAGCAAGCACAGAATACACTTCTTGTCGCCGAATGTGAAGTAATCCGAATGGATGACCAAGAAGCGTATTGATCCAATGGTGTAAATGTGCTGGTGTTTGCTCACCCCGTGATGCGCTCGGGAAAAGTAGGGGCTACTTGCCGGACCAGCAAGTAAACGCCGGAATAACAACATTGACCAAGCGAAATAACCCTCATTTCCCATACTCACTTCATTATACGTTTAATCGCGAATTTGCGTAGGCAAGGAAAAGGCTGGCCATCTTGTCTCCAGAATCTACATCGTCTGCATCTCCTGCAACACTTGCTTGCCTTGTGTTCGCTTGCATCTGACACCCCCTCCTGCACAACCTCCTCCTCAACCCTTCCCGTCAGCACATTGCGACTTCCCGATGCACTCGCCTGGGTACGCTCATGTCCATGGCTTCAAGGACGCTCGTGGTGCCACTGGATTTGATGCCTTACTCTGAGCATCTAAACGACGTACGGCTGTAAGATGTGTCTTTTTGAGTGAGGTCCCATCGCAGACCTTGTGTGTACGGTGTCAAGACAACCAACTCCGTAATACCAAGCTTATGTTTTTCCAGCATCTCGCCTTCTATTCCACCAATGGCTGCTGACCAGTTTGTACAACAGATCCGAATCGTTGGCAGACGCCCACCGCCTAGCATAAGCGATGTGGACGGTGCAAAGGTTACTCATTATTCTACCTGTGTCAGTCACAGTGAGGCCACGGGGACATTTTCTCGAATTCTAGCCAACCTCCACGTCAACAGCAGAATCCACTCACTGAGAAAGCCTTTACACTCAGCCGACAGAGCCTCCAGTTGACCGCACATATCGGTGTCAGTAGCCGAAATGCTTGAAGGTTGAAATACTGCCTCCAGTCTGTCGGCATTTATTCGCTCTCAAAGAGGTTATTGGATCGCTTTTCTTCCATGTCGAAAAGCGGATTAGCTGCTCTGTGATTCATACGATCATCGGGCTTGCCTGGGTGCTTGCTCAACCGACCTCTCAGTCAATTGGAATGTGCTATTAATCGAGGCGAGAGAGGATGGCTTCAGGGGTTTTGGGTTTTATACCGCACTTTGGATTATGAACGTTCAAAGACAGCCCATGTGTAGGCAATAGTCTCCCAAGAGTGGACCTCATGTGTTGTTTTCCATAGCTGGTTAGTGAGGCGGTCCGTAACAACTGACGCAAGTCTTACAAACAGTCTAAATCGGGGAGGGGACGCGGTCAAAGAGTGAAACGATATCAGCAAACAACGCGCTGTTATGTAATTGTATGGGCATTCAGGCCACGAGAAACCAGCTTCTCCTCACAATGTCGGCAAGTATGGTGGCCTACCAGGTACCTTTGAAGGTATCTGGAAATAGTACGCCTGCATGAAAGTGTTTTCTGACTGATGAGGTCAAATTTAGCGGCTTTCACAACTGTGTAGGTGTGAGTGCTGACAAAAGGATTGCATTTTTCGTATTGCTTCTAATTTCTCGCAGAATTACAATGGAGCCAAAACCATCGTCGGTTAGCATTCAGCAGGCTCTAGCGATATAATACATTGTCCGAGTAGGTTTCTGGGATTAAGAACAAGGAATTACACGGTGCAGGGCACGATCTCAATGCGCGATTTGGGTTGAACGAGCGTGCATTGTGTGCCGAAATGCTAGAGAATAGCCGATTAAGCTCTGACGACGGTTTTGCGTGAGCAACTGTAAAAAGTGGCAGGAGGCTAACTTGTCGAGACCTTGGATTGGATGCCTTGATGCATTAGCTTAATGTTGCAGTAGGCTGTGGTTCCTCACAAGCCAGTTCGGAGCTGGCAGATTTCTCCGCTTCCCCTAATTAACGAGGGGTTCCGGATAAAGAGAGCTAATATTCCACATGGAAATACGGCTTTATTGCGATAGAGGTGCCATGGAAATGCGGTGCCATGAGACGCAGTGTCAGGGAGCAGACATTCTAAGCAAGTCGCCACGCGGCACTTGAAATGGACGAATTAAAGGCCAACACAACATTCCTTCGAATGCTCTCCGTGCGGCTTACCAGGGACACATCTCCAACTCTATCCAACACTCGGTAGTTCTTTGCCTCGAGTATGGAGACCTCACCCAACAACTTATCAACTCGAAATAGACCTGTGAACCCAAATGCCTCGATGATGTAGGCGCCGCGGAATAGGATGCTAGAGAAGAGAAGGAATGAAGGGCGTAAAATATGCCTATATCAGGAAACGTTACCTTTGACTCCTTTGAGTAGACAGGATGAGGTCAAAGATAAGCTGTTCTCCTATTACCGAAATTTTAAACTCCCGACGCTCCACAACAACTTTGTGTAGAATAGTCCTCCAGGTAGAGTTCCCCAAATCGGCAACCAAATGTCGTGTTCTAGGCATGTCTCTTATCAACATGCTCCTGAAAGTCTCGTAGACCAAGTGTTTCGCCACTCTCATTATGTCTTAGGACTCACTGATGGTGTTTCGAGGCTGACATGGTGCTGTGTGACGAGAAAAACATGCATCGTTTGAGCATCGTATGTAATACTGTGGACGTGGCATCTGGTAGGGGTATGAAAGTTAGGCACTTACCCGTGAGCACTCTGTAGGTGGAAGCATAGATTGTCGCGCGCTTGTCACTATTCCAGCCGGAGCATGCGAAGACGGTGAAGTGGGAGTTGAGGAGGCCGAGTAGATAGGCTGTCACGAAGATGAACATTATGCAGACGTCTGCCTTCGCCATGGTCTCTTTCATTCATCCCCACTTATATAGGTTTTGCGAGAAAGTGTATTAGTTCAGCTGGGTCAGCAGGGTGTATATGCTGGTGTGAGTTCACGTCGTGTCTTACCTTAGGGACAGCGGAAACTAATTGATGGACCAAAAAGTCTGGCCCTCACTACCTTTGAGGATTCCTTAACATGTCCCCAATTGTGGGCCTTGTTTCAGCGTGTGACTGGTTCCTTAAAATAAAGGGGAGCGCGAACTCAACTGAGTCCACTAGTGGCGTCACTGCAGTTGACGCAATTAGGAAAATGAGCAGTCTGTTATATCACTCAAAAAATATCTTTCCCCACATTTAGTTAAGGAATTCCATTATATGTATCTTGTTGCTATCAGCGCGATTGACATTAAAATTTTTCTGTCGCCAGTGTTATTGTTTGACGGCCACTTTGCATTCACCGGCCATGACTAACAGATCTGTGCACCGACGTTCAGAAAAGGAGGGCATTTTACGACTCCTCCAAAAACACCTGAGGATTACTTTTCGTGTCTAAAAAAGGCATTTAACTCGAATGGATCTTAAGCTTAAAGTGATGGAATGGCGGTTGGTAAAAGGATTTCGCACCTAATGTGGATTAACACGTTCCTACTCCTACTCACCTCTCCTTATCTGCCCTCATCTTATTTGCTCTTTCCCTTTCTCGGGGCGTTAAACCTCGTACCCTTCGCTGCCGTTCCATTAGTCACCTCCACTTGACCATCTTTCCTAGGCGCATGTTTGGCCAATATCACTGCAACTGCTTTGCATACCATTTCATTGGATTATCGTACCAATGTAAGCCGATGGTGGGACTTCGAGTGGCACTTTTCTAATTATCTTCTTAGTAAGAGCAATCGAGGTCCCACTTTGTTTGACCAATTTTAGGTCCACCAACAGACCTAACGAGAGCCTACACAGTTTGTAATGAATCCCCTGGTACGGACTCTTCATACATTCGGCATTTCACATGGTTTGACAGATCATCCTTAACCACCTTCCACTTTGCAGAGCACTAACAAGCACATGATTGTTCTTCTTGCCATACTCTTTCATTCACCCCCACATTCTCCCCATAATCCCTTTAATGGGGAGCTTTCACTCACACTCATTCACAGAGGGTCGCAAGAAGGCCCTGTGGTATCAGCCAACGCCGCTGTTTATTAGGCCGTGTTCAGAGAAAAACAACATCTCCCTGATTTTTGTCTCCATAAGCTAGTTCATCAGCCTCAGTTGGCCCTCCAGAACGCGCTGATGCATCATGGAATCTGTTTTATGGCTGTCGAAGATCAAGGCACTTCATTGTTTGTTATTCAGCAGAGTGATGAGAAGTTATGTTGGCATGGGCCACATCGTGGTCTCTGCCAGTCCGCAGTGGGTTAATTTCACAAGGTCTTCTCCCCGGTAGCCGCTAATTGTCCCTTGTTTATTCTCAACGGGGCGATATGAGGGCTACTTGCGCGGTGAAACGTGTGATTGTGTATTTTCCATACAAAGTAAATCAGAGTTGGTATTTGCATGTGACTACATAAGGGTGTCCAATTTCCAGAATTCACTGGCTAAGCTCTAAGAGGAATGCAAACCCAGTCAGGTAGGCGAACTGGTCTGTTCAAATGTACCTTCGGTAAAGGTGATAAATGTTAACAATCACTCCTGTCTTCTCCGAGCAAACGTGCCTCACTCTACACTCTGTGGCAGATTCCTCGACTCCTTTTACGGATCTTCTCCATTTGTATCGGGTATAAGAGAAAAGAAGAGAAAAGCAGTTTCCCTCTTGTGAAGTGCCGATAAACCCAGAGTCGCTACGATTACCTCCCATTTAGCCTTATTTGGAAATTATTAATTTTCATGGCCTACGTCTTAAAGTCATTAACGAATAGAGAACAGAGTGGCTTTAAATAAAATATCTGCTCCTAAGTTTTAAAACCTCTCGCTATACCCCTTTACACTATCTGCTTACGGTAGGACAAAAAGGCTACTGGAAACCGCTTTTGCACGGTATACGTCCAAGTCCCGATCGCAGATACCTTGCCCGATTAACAAGTTCAGTCGCTGTCCGTGGTGTGATGAAAGAACACAGGACAGCAGCACGCATTGCCGAACCCAAATGTTGCCTCCAATGTGTGTTTCAGTGAGTATGAATGAGACGGACTTTTACGAATTCGAGCCACTTTAACTTGACAACCCACTTTAATGGCCGCCTCACCTGTCCTTCTCCTTCCTCCATCACAGTCCCCGATTGCTCTAGAACGTCGCATGAAACTCAATAGATGCCTCTTCTTCTTCTTCTTCTTCTTCTTCTTTTCGCCTCTTCTCTGCATAAAGTTAACTTCATACCATTTTTTCCGTGTAATGCAGAGCTTAATTTTTTGCGTCGTCTGCTCTCCATACTTAACGAGGATTGCTGCTATAAATAAGGAAATGACAAGGATTACGGGGCACCTGGCACATGAGTGAAGCATCCAGAAACATGCTTGTTGAGGTAGGCGTCCACGAAACTTATTCGTCAGTCTCTGAAGCAATGGGTGGTAGTGATAGGAGGAGTCGCCTGAATGATACTCCGTCGAACTTCACTAAACAACGTAACATTTTGAGGAGGGGCCGATTTCTCCTATGCCTCCTTCATGTGAGGCCGCTCATATATGGCCTAAAGGCAGACGCAACTACCCGAAAGCATGAGTTTGAGAATTTCTATTGCAAACGCGGACGATAAATTACTGGACATCCAAGCAGGACACTAAGCAGAAGAGACAAAATCTGAGTAAAAGCCCTCGAGGAATATGATGAAGCCACTCGACACTGGATGCATTCAGAGTGAGCGTAGAGGCGTAAGAGGTCTTAAACCCAGCAGACGCAGTGGTGTCTAGTTGATGGAGGAAGAGAAGAGAATTTCTAGATAACGATGCAGGCCATTTAAATGCTACCTTTGCACCATTCACCTGAAACTTCCAGGTATTGTATACCGCAATCTCATCCGCGGTGAGATAATATCTAAATATGCATATGAACGGCAAATCAACGACAGTGTAGGCGTTGCGCTACAGGCTGTGCACAATGGCAGTCGAGACCTGAACGTATGGTCCAACAACTGGCTTCGTCTCGACCTGTTTTGCGCAGCGCGCAACCAAACATCAACACATCAACCCTTCTTAACAAATGCAAATTTTAGCAAGGCGTATGTAAGAGAGAAGGAGAGAAGGAGTCTCGAAAGAAGACAGGCGCTCGGCAACATGCGTACCTTCATGATAGTCCATCTGTTCGGCCTCCTCACCTCCCACCTCATCGTCTCCGCATGTTCTGCGGCACCGCATGAGACGTAAGCGGAAATTTATGTCGCAACTTCCAGAGTGCTCAAGGGTAACTTAACGTCCTCCGTTCCCCCACCACGTGCCTCTCTCACTCTATTGTACACCACGCTTATAAGATGCAACTCACTCGGCACACACCACCCTGTCAGTCACCGAAACTTGTCAACGAGCAGCACGATATAATGGGAGCGGAGAAGAACTTGGCCTTCGCGACTTTCAGGAGACATGCCCACAACACGATACTTGCCCGCCGTTTTTGGAAATTCCAAAAGGAGAGCCATCTTTAGTGAATTTGATGAGAATGGTCGGTTGTATCAAAATTTCAGCGCAAGTTGAAGGGCTCCCCTGTGACCTTGTTCGCAGTACCCAGAAGTTTCAAAGGTAATTTCGTATAAAATAACCACGACTGCCACTCTTCAATGCATCGCATCTCCTACAGGATGTTTCGCAACGCTTACATCATTGAGGCTTTTGAATTCACCGGAATATTTCAAGTTGACAGAGTGTTGTGAGAGGAGTCTGTTCTCGAGCCTAGGGAGTATTAAGTGCTGGGTAGAGTATGCGATGTGCCATTCACAAGTCTCAAAGAGAGTATTAGAGAGAAAGTTGTAGTGAGATGTAATTCATCCATTTCAAGTGTCACTTGTGGACTCAATTAAGTTATTCCGAATTCGTCATGTGAGGACTCTTTACTCATAGCAATCCAATTGCCTATTAGGAGAAAATCGGCAGTTGGTCTTGCGTATTAGACGAGACTGAGGCAAATTACGGTGGGAAATATTTTATATGGTTGGTGGTAAGTAGATGGGGAGGTGCAGGCCTTGCCTAACAGGCTGCGTATTTCCCTAGAAGCTTGAATAAAGTGAAAAACGACATTACCAAACTGTCTACTATCCACAAAAAATACCTTTCAAACTCGTTCGGCAAAGTGTGTTAGCCAACATCATCATCAATTGTCATGCCTCCATAGAAGTTCTCATACGCCGAGTGTCTCGCCGTATAGTTACCATTTTCGACGGCCGAGAAGGTGGTTTGGAGAGGTGAATGCAGCGCTTACAGATCGTGGCCGACGAAGAAGCATCAAGAGGTATCGCTGGCGTTTTATACGAAACTCAGGCCACATGAAGCGGTCATGGTGTAGGTGGCCATGTCGGCGAGGCTTGGATTTCACAACAATTTGGCCTTATCCAACCCTGGCACATGCCTTGGAGGCGCGGTTATAGTCCGGCATTATCCGCAAAGCCAGCACACTCACCCACGTTTTTCAGATATAGAATGGCTTTTCTGCTACAGTCATTTGCCCCAAATGATGCGGTTCCCGCAAAAGTTTGCCTCACCTCTTCCTGATTAGTGGATAAATCGTAAAATGAATGCTCTGGGCAATTAGTCCGAGACATCTCAAAGAGAGATTTGGGGGGTAGGTCATAAGTAACTTGTCCCAAACAAATAAACAGTCCGCAATTAAGCCAAAGTCTCCATGCCATTCTCTGTTGCTGACCCTTCGAAGATTATCAAAAAGAAATGTGTTCGACAAAAAGGCGACTTAACGCCAATGTTTGGTTGGGAGGCATTTCGCCAGAAACGAAATTATGCCACTAAGTGATCATCCTCAACAAAGCCAGCTGGACTGGCGAATTTCGGTAGCCAAAATTCCAAGTCGAGGTGGCCCTGCGGCCCAGCAGCGTTGCATCAACGAAGGTTGTAAGCCAAGTGGCCCGAATGCTGGAGCCGAGGATTCACAAAATGGGCGACCTAACGTGTGTGCGACCTCATGTCGTGGGGACCGTAGCAGTGAGCATTCGTTAGTGGAATTACAGGCCCACTTTAAGACATCAACTCACTCCATGAGGTCAAGTTGGATTCGATAGCCAAACACTGATTGACGTGATTTGGACGGACAGGTGATTGTTCCTGTGGAGACGAATCCGTCGTTGCAGGAGTTTCTTCAATGTCGACATTAAAACAGCAATCAAGTGGTTGTGATCCAATGGACTAAACAAATATGATGATGTATGTAGGTGGCGGATATGGAGATCACGAGGAAGCAAAGCATTACACGAGGAATCGTTGGCGTCGAGTCAAAGCATACTGTTCTCTCGAGAGACCATTCGAATGCCGAATATTCTGCACTTGAATGCGATTGCGCGAAGCTCGCACCTATGGGAATTCAAGGAGTCATGTAAAAGACTGTTGTGTCGGAGATGGAAAAGTGTTACTATCGGAACCCTGGCATCCCCTCTCGCGGAGCCTCGCATAGTCCTCATTTTTGCTTTCAACCGCAAAGCATTCATCTTTTCTCTTATCAAGCCACTCCAGAAATGAACTATTTCTATTTACTGCCACACCTCTTCCCGTTGTTCCAGCCATTCGAATAATGCCTAACCGTGAGGATTAGACACGTCTTTCTCCCACCTCCTCGTCGGGCCACCTGTCTTAACAAATCGCCGACTTCTGTCCAATGTACTCTTCCTCGCGCAACACTTCCCACTACCAACATTCTTGCCCGCGATGCAGACTGGAAAGTCAATTGGTACTTTGCAACGAAAGGTACCCAGTCGTCTTGTTAGCGGAGCTGAAGACTCTACAATAATATTCACCACCTTGTGAGTGCCATCCTGCATCCAATAGGACGATCCTCACAGAGTGTGGGAAAGCGAATGGGGTGCTTTGAAGGCATCAGCCGCATTGTAGCGTAGAGCAGCGTAGACTGAGACGGAAGCCCTCATCTGTCTCACCTAGGCAGTTCCACATCTCATGTCCCGAGCCGGTGTGGACACGTAATGGGATGTGGAACTTCTTCTTGGTGTAAGATGTCGCCTAGCAGACTATGATGAAAATCGCGAGGCCCTTGTCAAGAGGGACATTCGGAGATATGCCACATTATTCGAGGAACATGGGTAGGCACCTGACGTCTATGAGCATTTACCTGATGGTCAGCAATTTGGGGTTTCGAATTTCGTCGAGAAGCTCGCCTTTTACTTGCCTGAGAAGAATACGAAGACGAGACGTAGTCAAATAAATCTTCTCATTCCATTAATAGTGTATTTTCGCCCTTCGTTCAGATTATCTTCTAGCAGGGCCATTCAAATCGTCTACAACGTCTTGATATTGTCAATCAGGAGGATCGTTTGTCCGCATCCATTCACCGTTGAGTGCACTTATTTATGTATCAGTTACCTTGTGCCCTTTGGTCACACTGTTCTGATATCAAGCCCTGATACTCCTCAGTCTACGCAGGTTTGCCACTGTTGTTTGTTTGGTGCGGATGTAAGGGTGTGAGATGGGGAAATGCTTACTGGATCAGCTAAGGTAGTCGGGACCTGAATTTCTAGGTCGACAGTTGGTTTTCACTGGCTCTGTGGTGCGACGCACAACCAAAAGGCGTATATAAGGGTGGCGAAATGAACTAGATCTAATTGAAGGCGGAGAGATCAGCAGCATGTCGTTTTTCATGGTATTCAATCTTTTAGGCCTCATCGGGCCTCATTATTGTGGAGCGTCATTCTACGTGTCCGTCACTACACTGACAGTGGGTAATTTCATTTCGCCCATTCTCCCTCCCCCAAGCGCCTCCCCCAATGAATGTTCTCAACACTCATAATATGCACATTTGTTACACAGCGCCTTGTCAGCCACAGAACATCTTCAATGAGCACCGCGATATGATGAGCGTGGCGAAGCACTTCACCTACGAGATTTTCAAGAGTATGTGGATCGGGAAAAGATCGGCAAAACAACACTTGATGGCAGATTTGGAGAAATGCTCATGGACGACCACTATGAGAAATGTTGTTGCGAGGGGTCGGGAGTTTGAAATTTCAGTAGGAGTTAAAAAGCTACCATTCGATCTCGTTGACTTCGACCACAGAGATTCAAAGGTAATGTGCGCTAATATCAGCGATTTGTCCGCTTTCATTTCATCCAATTTCTGACAGAGTGTTTCGTGGGGCCTACATCATCGAGGCATTGGAATTCACCGGAGTATTTCAACTTGATCGATCGTTGCGTAAGGTGTCTGTGCTTAGAGCTGGGAACTACCATGTGTTGGACAGAGTCGCACATGTGTCGCTGGCATATGATAAGGAGAGCATTCGCCTGAATGTTGTGAAGACTATCAATGCAAGCATTTCCAATGCCGATTGTCAACTCACCTAGAAGGACTGCTCCCCAAATTCTCCCCGTTATCAGTACCTGAATAAAATGTTTTCCTCACCTTGAGGAATGGATTTCTTTCTCGTAATGTCTGAAGCGAGTACAAGTATCGGCTCCGTGCGGTTTGACTTATCCTCTGTGAGGGTGCTGCTCCCTCTTTGTCCTCTCATAAGACCACGGTCATCGCCTAAACTCGTTATTGTCAGCCACAATGCACTCGTTTGCTAGCATATATAACAATGTTGAGAAGTTCTTCTGTTACCTTTCTATCACGATAACAGACACAAATTGGCAGGCTAGTCTTCAGCAATCTCACCGCTTGATCACTTTTGGGTATATTCCCTAACGAGGTATCCCCAATTCTTCGGCCGCACATCTAAGAGCAGTAGCCACGCATAGTTTGTGTTGACTTTAACATTACAAATGATTATAATTTTTAAAATTTTCATTCCCACCGCCTATTGGGAGAGGTGACACGAGTTCTTAAGCTCTGCAGCTAAGAAGAGAAGCTGTGTGACATAATGAATACAAGCATGCCGTCGCATTTTTCCCTACCTACATGCACACAGGATGAAGGAAAACCAAGGTTCAACACCAGACGCATTCTTTCAGTTGTGTTATTTGGAGTGAGGCCACCAGTGCACTCACTTGAACTCTCGCTCACATCCAAGTTAGAACACCATCGACTCACTGAGACAGTGCGCGATGCGATTTAGATGGCACACAAAGGTGAACTTGCCGGTGTCTCTTCCCCCTGTGATCGTCTCACCCACCTGACTTTAGAATGCTTTTAAGAAGTGCTTGAAAGGAAGAAATAAATGCAGTATGGAAATGACATAATGCTTCTTCTTCTTCTTAGTGCAGGTTCAGACTAGTGTCAGTGAGAAACCGTCAGCACACGAACTCTACTGGGCCAATACACTTTCTTCTATAGCATATACATGGGCAAAGGATTGAAGGAGACTTTCATGACGTCCAAATTCAGCGCCATGCCGATATTTGTGATAGCTATCTACTTACCGAGAGGCGGCACTTCAACCGGAGACGAGCCTGCTGCAAAGAAAGGCGGAGACAAGTGAATGTCAGTTGTGTTGGTGTTCCAGTTTATTTCGTCACACTTCGCTTACAAGCATACCGGGGCGGTAAATACTCAGCAGAGATGGATCTGAAGTTGGCGAGTTATTTGCTTGCGTCCGATAATCTACATCGGTTCCCACGTCCACAACCGCCACGCGTTCACAGCAGGCTGGCCAGGCTACTGACTCTGCGCAGACCTCTATGATGTCGTCACAATTGATAGGGAAAAACAACAATGCTGCACTGTGTTCTGTGCTGTGAGGTGCAAATTCTAAACCTCATCCGACGACCAATTAGAGGTTCAGTCTACCAGTTACACGGAGAAACCTAATTCGCAGCAGGTGAAGATAAGGAGATTTAGAAAAAAGGTTCTGGCTTGCAGTCTGTAAGTTTGCTGGTACCTCTTTGTCCTTTTATCAGCCCTAAAGTGTTTTCAGAAACTCACAATCAGAACCATCCAACAGTAGTTTGAATGGTGTTAAGGAAGCTCTTTTACTGAAATACTATCCAGATTGCATGCACATCTGCGTTTGGAATATGCTTTCTGTTTGGCTATCAACTCGCACTTTTCGTGAGTTTTGGGATTTATGGGAGCGTTTGTCCCTGCTTAGTCAAGACAATTACTTGCCTTCATAGGTGGTTGTGACATCCACGACAGTTATTTGGTGAAGCCATGAGGTGAGGACTACCGTCCCCCTGATTTGTACGCTGATATGCACATGCTGCAATCGAGTAGACCACCTCTACGGTATGGACACCACGCGCATCATGAGGAGATGTTTATTGGTACTCAAAAACGAAGTGCTCTATGGCACTAGAGGAGTAGTAAGCAATGCTGAGAGGGATGTTGGCCACTTCAGTTGATGAGGTCCTCATGTCACACGACATGAAGCGCTAGCAATCGTCGATCTCATTGTCTCTTTTGATAGTGCCCAAGGTCATTGGTGACTGTGTTCGGCACAGTCAAGTTCAAGGTTTCGGTTCGATAAACATCTCTCGCCGATGTGAAGTTCGGTCGCAGAGGTGCAAGAGTACGAGCAACAGGATTCTTCCTCAACAGCCATTTCGACAAGATGGCGAAGATATCCTCCACAGAACTATTGCGCAGAGATTCAACGTGGACGTAGAAGAAGTCAGCAACCTTATATAAAGGACCGCCATGCTGGTGTTTAACGCAGCAAGCAACTCATTTTAAAGTTACACTCTAAAAAACCGAGCTCACTTTACTAAAAAAACAAATCAAGAAACTGCCGTTATTCTGGACGTGATGCAACAGTGTATTCTGGAAATGTTTGTCAGAGAGAGAGCGTCAGCTGAGGCTAATGAATGGAGAAAAAATAAGGGAGATATTGTGCTTCTCTGAACACAGCCTAATGAGCAGGGGTATTGGCTCATACCACAGGGCCTTCTTATGACCCTCTATGAAGGAACGTTGGTGAAAGCTCTCCGTTGAAGAGATTGTGATGGAGAATGTGGGAATGAATGAAAGAGTATGGTAAGAAGAACGATGGTGTGTCTGCTAGTGCACCGTAAAGTGGAATGTGGTTCAGGAGGATCAGCCAAACCAATTGAAATACTGAATATATGAAGAGTCCGCACCAGGCCGGTTAGTCTTTCTCTGAATCCAGCTTAATTTCACTGTAGCAAAAACTGAAATCGAAAGTCTAGCAGAAGTCGGAGCAGAACAACCATCTTCGCATGATTGCACACATTAGAAGGTACCATCACCGACTTTTGTGGTTGGTGAGGTACCTGGGAGCCATCAGTTAACTACCATCAGGCAACGGGAAAAGGAGGAACCATCTAATTTTCTGGTCTACATCCAGAAGGCCCTCCTTCGGCAGTTGGCAGGAATTTCACCTCTTGCTGCATCTTAGCAGTGCTGCTGATATGCGATTTTGGTATGGCAATGATTTAGTCAAGAGGACGCGCTGACAGCAGCCCCTAATATCAGGCAACTTGGAGGCGATAAAGGGAGAGCCACAAGGTGCTAATCGGCATACCACCTCTCAATTCCAAAAAATAGAAAAAGACATCAAAGAGTTACCCGGTCAGAACTGGAATTACATGATGCAGGACATGGCTCCTGGTGTCAGTTGTCCCACCCCAAAGGTTCGGAGCAAATGGCAATTTTGAGCAACTTTAAGATGATACTTTGATGTGTCTCTTGCCGTACGACACGAGAGATCCACAAACTGAACTGATTTTCACGTTTTGGTGCTGTTTGCAAAATCCCTATTTCAAGGGACCGCTTCGTCGTTGAGTACAAAGACAACTCCTTACTCTATGGCAACGACGTCGGGGAAAAAACTCCATTTGTGGCACCGAGACCAATCGTGGAACGTTTCGCATTGGGGGCGAGATTTCGAGTGGCTTCTTTTGATGGCATTAACATAGCGAAGCTGTAGCGACTTACAAAATATCGTATTGATGCGGTTAAGTGGTAAGTGGTTGTTTTCAGTCATCCTCATCTCGAAACGGACTAGACTTTGCTTCTGTTCGCCAGAATTACGGGCTCTGTCTAAAAGCCGCTTTTACCTCAGCACTGGGGTCAGGTAAATGGCAGTGAAATCAGGTTATACTCACTCGGAGGTGACTGTTATATTACAACCTGCAACTCCAAGAACGTGTCGAGTGGGTATTTCCCAGAGCACAGAAGAATGCGAGCATCCTTTCTCCGGCACGCCAATGGACTGTTCGGTCTGCACAAGAGTCTTCGCCCATCCACCGCAATCCAGCTTGGAAGGGTTTCGTGAGTGAGAGGCGAGTGGGCAGAAGTCAGCTACTACCTCAGAGAGACGCTTGACGAGAGAGTAGAAGTAGAGGTGGGGAGAGAAGAGACCAGTTTCACTCTCCCTGCAGTATTAAGTGATTTCGGCAAATGGAGATACGAGGCGAGAGGTCGGGACATGTGGAGAAGTAGGAAAGTGAGGTGAAGTGCACCATTCGTGTGGCAGGTGGATGGGGCGAGGAAACCTAACGGATGGGTGGCCAAGTAATTTGGTGATTTAATGGGTGGGAAGGTGAATGGCTGGCCTAAAGATAGTGCCATGTTGAGGCAATAATCGAGGCCTAAGCCACAGCTAATGTACTCCAGTGGAGACGAGTTGGGTTAATAACTCTGGTTGCGGTGAATTTCAGCCTTTCACAACAAGTGACAAAACCTCACTATCAGATTTGGTGCAGCTCATTGCTAAGTGGCTCGTTTGGGTAGCTAATCCAGGCACCAATGAGTCCGTTTGCAATGCGTTACTTCATCGTAATCTGCTTGTCTCAGTAACTCCCCATTTCCTCCTCCACCACCACCACCACCACCACAACTGATCATGTCCGGTCTAGTCCATGGCGGAGGTCCACGACACCGGAGCATAACCATTTAATCGCTGCCTTCGTGCCAACAATGCCCAGACCCCTGCGACCACTTCAATTTGTCCCCATAAGAACCGCCTCCTCACCATGGGAAAGGCGTCAATCAGGCGGGGCGTTCAATGTTTGATAATCAGCATTTAAAGGAGCGTCAAAAACAAGGCGAGGGTGGCAATTTTCTGGTCCCCTAGAAAGTGCAGACAATTTAAGGAGACTCGGCGTTGCCAGCTAGCTTCACTCTGCTAAACGACCTACCTTAATAAGACAAGCATTGCTCATTTCCAAGTGTCCTCCACGGGACGAACGTTGGGGCATTTCATTAGTTCAGAGTGGCTAGACGCGATGGGTGTTGTGTTCGCATCCAAGTTGACCTCATGGAGTGAGGTGAAGCCTCAAAGTGGGCCTGTGATTCCACTAACGAATGCTCACTGCTACGGTGCCCACGACACGAGGTCGCACACACGTTGCGTCGTTCTCGTTGTGAGTCCTCGGCTCCATCAACCGGGCCACTTGGCTTGTAACCTTCGTTAATGCAACGCTGCTGGGCTGCAAGACTACCCTACACAAAATTTCAGCCCCCGACAATCTTCAGAGAAGTTATATCCGTTGAGGATGATCACTAAGTGGAACAGTTTCGTTCCCGTTTCTTTTCTGCAAAATAAGCACAAAATCGTAAAATTATCTTTTCTGTTTGGGCAAAGTCTCCCACCCAGCGAAATGCCTGGTGCCAAAATTGTTGAATCACTTTCCTTTTATTGGGTTTAGAACGGTCCTCCCTCGATTCTGCTCACTTGAGATGATATCGACCACAGAGAGTGGTCTGGAGGCGTCAGTGTAATGGTGGGCTGTTTACTTGTTTGGAGACGAGTCAATTTTGATGACACAATGTCGTTATCAGCTACAGTATTTGCACCGGCAGTTTGCTGGTTAATTGGCACATTTGCCACTACCTTGGACTCAGTGTTAAACCAACTTTTGGCATCCTCGTCTCATTGCATTAGTTCATGTGAGACACCGCAAAGGTACCACTTCATGGGTTTAATATGAAGTGAATCTGCGGTAAAGGTGAGCGACCGTGGAAACTTGAGACGAACACCTCGTTGCCCGCACCGACTTCAAGCCAATGGTCGAGAAGCCATCAGCTCAGGCAGGATATAAAGGCGAACGGGGGCGAATGGATAAGAAAACACACCGACCTGCTGGAAAGGCTATAATCCAGATGATTTTTCTGCTTGCTCTCCTCACCATTCAGACATGCTTTCTCACCTCCTCTTTATCCACAACTCCACGGCAAGAGAATTTACTCGTCTACAGGACCCCATCATTCTCAAGTACATCATTGCTGTGACATGTTAACTTTTGGCTTCCTAGGACAGTGTCAACCACACCAAATTAGCCATTTGCAGAGTGATGTCACAAAAATTACCAAACAATTGGCTTATGAGGCTTTTAATCAAACAATACTTAAGAGTGCGGACTATGAAAAATTTTGGTGGGCAGATTTAAGGGACGCAAGGTGGACCATCAGCCTCCAACAGATTGGCAGCAACGCGGATGAATTTGAATTCTCAACGCAACTTCGCAACATGCCGATCAACTGTGTGGAATACCATCTGCCAACATACTTGTGCGTTTCCGTCAAGTAGCCACTTTTACTGCTCTCTTTCTTCTCCTTCAGTTGTGTGCACTTTCGCAGTCACAAAGTCGTCTCACTGAAGTACAGGGGTCGCATGCGCTATGATAGGGACGAAGGTGCATTCACGATGGTGAAGACCTGGGACCACGAGATTGCAGAAGTTTACGTTGGATACCAGCAGTCAGCTGAGGAGACAAGCATCCGCGAAGGCCTCATAGCTGCCTTCACTTCGGCTATGCGCAAGGCCACATGTCGAGTGCGCCAAACAAGAAAATAGTCAAACACTTCGTTTGACGCCTTGGCTTGTGCTGACTTTACCTACTAGGGAGTTTATTCAAGTCTCTGATGAAATAAAGTTGTTTAAACTCTGTGAGTGGAGTTGAGTAGTCTTGTAGAGCACGATGTGGTAGACTGTGTGCAGACCCCAATTGGGCTGGAAGTCGCATTCCGCCGTTTTGTGGTATAACATTCGGCATTGTAATAAGAGAGGAGAAAATTACGAGACGTACGTTTAATTATGGAAACTGAGTTAATTTGATTGATATAACCGCGGAGTTCTCCCGAACATACGAATTGAAAGCTAATGAGCGGATAAAAAGGCGACATTGTAGAAGGAGTGAATAAATGGAATGCAAATGGAAAGTAAAGTCGGTGTAAAGCTCGAATTAAATATACTTGCACAAAGCCGACCTAGGCAGACAGCGAATTCGCCTAGAGCCCTGTCAACCTGCGAAGATCATTCATTTGACCTAGGATATTATATGCATTGCCGACCACTTGGTACTGTCCAATCTCCTCTACTTGACAGTTTAAGATCCTGGCCTTAACAGATAATAGTGGTTAAATGCCAACAAAATTGAATGGTGAATGACTCTGATAGACAACAAATTGCACCAGAGCGGGTTGGCATTTCTGTGAGAGGTAAATACATCCCTGTTAGTTAAACTCAAATTTTGCACTCAGATTCAATGTAAGATTACTTCATGTTGACTTCTCTCTTTTTTTACCTCTCCCTCCCTCCTCCTCTTCAGCGAAACCTAATTCAACGTTTATGTAATTGAAGAATTTATATTCAAGGCGGTGTTAAGTTGCTACTGTAAAAGCAGGACGGTTGCCGTAGTGGAAGCGTGAGATTACAAGTTGGTAGAGGGTTCGCCCTAACAGAGAATTTCTACTCGCAAAAGAGACATCAACGAAGCCATTGTGGACGGCTTCGCAGTCACGTTTAAGTTGTCCTCATGCCGTGCTGATTGGAATTTTGTTCCAAATGTCATTTTGTTTCAATAAACAAGTCAGGAAGTTGACTCTTTTCTTATTTATTCCAGTCGCCGGCACTATCGCGTTGTGTTTCGGGCGTAGTGGGGTTGTAAGTGAAGTGACTTTGTTTGTCGAAGTCGCAGCTGAACAGTGCATGTAGAGTCGTGGATAGAAATGAGGTGACGAGCTCTGAACTAGTAGCCTAATTGGATTTCTAAGATCCGGGCACAAATCCTGGACATTCTACGCCCCTCTTCCCACAGCGCGTGCCACTTTTCTCATTGCCCTTCTCACCTCGGCACTGCGATCAGGTAAACAAGCAGGAAATCAAAAGACGCTCAATAGTAGTTAATTATTAATGGACAGCCCGCAGCTCCACGGTTCACTCAAGTCCATGCTTTAAGATTCACAGGGACAGACAGGTGTCGTTACTACGGCATTACACGCACTCGTTCAGTCCGCACAAGAGCAGCCAGCGTTGTGAGTAACTGTTAGACAGTTGCCAGGGAGAGACGATTGGACAGGAAACAATTATTGGCTTGGAGAGACATTTGAATGGGAGGTGAGGAGGCCAAAATTCCTATTCTCCATCTGGCACAGGAAGACAGAAGACGTAGATGCAAGGTAAAAGGCTACGTTGTGAGGAAGTGGAAGAGTAGGGAGACGTGCTCCATTTCGGCGGTCGATGGATAGGTCAAGAATACGTGCACATAGTCTGTTCATTAGGTCAGTGAGGAGAAGAAGGGGGGGGGGCTTTGAGTTGCCACACAGTTCCACTGTGTTAAGCGGTTAACTTCAAGTGCGCAAGCATTAATCGTTTGCGTGTGTTTGCCCTGGACAATGACTAGAAGTGAGTGGTATTACTTGTCATTCTTTAAGAGCACCTGAACGAGCTAATTGTTGGTTCCGCATCCAATTTGACCCTATGAAAAGACTTGCTGCCTCACAGGAGGACTGTGATTCTACAAAATTACCCTTTGTGCATATTCTTACCCCAGCCTTGGCGGTAAAGCAATCCGTGGACATTGCAGCGGAGACTCTCCTTCTGCTATGCTTCGGGGAAGATATCCATGGGAAACAAATGGAAACGTGTAAAGGCGCTTATAAGTATCCAAATTTCTTCTTAATATTGCTGTATTTGCCCCATTAGAGGGCAGTTTGAAGGAAGGAGAGAGGAGGAGTGACCAAAGAAAGGACTCCCCTGACTGGTCAAAGGCTTTTATTCGCACTTGGGAATTGAGAAACAAGGTGTATGTTGAAAGAACAGCACATAGCGCAGTTTTGCGTTTACTCCGGTTCCCTTCATCTCGTCCCCCGTGTTAGTGACCTTTCTCTTCCGGACTCTAACCACCAGTTAAACAGGTATCTGCCTTCCTCGGCTCCTATCTAGTCGTAGAAAAATCGGCTATCGGATATCAGAAGGATACCTGAGAGGGAGAAGGATTTATAGGATACGTAAACGGTACTCCTTGTTTTCCTTTCTCCAATGCATAAGGCTAACTCAACACCTCTCCGACCACGTGATGCTTGATTTCGGCTTGTCCCCGTTCCGCAAACACTAAACTTCCACTCCACGGCACCTTATCAGAGCCGAAAAATTTCACTCTACATCTAGATAGGAGAAATGGGCTGAGTTACATGGTGCATAAAGCCTTCAGAGGCTGAGTTGACCCAGTTGAGTGCCTAAGATTTAAAAACGACGTTTGCGAACATTTATGTGTATAATCATCGGATTGAGGTTTCAATACTGGCAGATAAGTCCAACTCTCTTTCCATGCATCTCGAAGACACGAAGTACACCGATGAATGTTCTCACCGCGGTAATACTGAAATTTCCCACCTTCACTAAATTTCATCTCTCACAGCGCCTTTCATGGCGTCTTCAAAATAGCAATACCGTCCATTGAGAATGTCAGTTTGCGCGTTTCCCGACCTCTGGTTTTCAAAGGCAAATACGATGTTGTTCAGTGCATATCTTCGTGAATCTGCCGTTATGCGCCATTTTTGTCGCAACGCGCAGATATCAGTGTTTGAAGGGAAGATTGGGAAATATTTGGCCTCTGAGGAAGGTGAATGCTTGATACGCATGCGTCTCCGGAGGTAGAGAGGTTGCCATTTAGCGAGCAGTCCGGTCCGGATTTACTCTGGCCTACGTAGGTCGGCGTTTGTTGATTTGGTGGAGAGGTGAGGAGGCGAACTAGGAATTAGTTTACATGGCCATCAGATGTAGTCGGCACCTGAAATTCTGGTCAACCAACTGGTTCCCACCGTCCCTGTGGTGTAACATAACGTGAACAAACGCCATCACCAGTGGAAATCGTGGGAGAAAGAAGCAGCCCTAAGGCAGATATCCATTTTCGTGAAGACGCACCTCTCACTTCACCATCTTCACGTGCTTAAAGTCGCAGTATGAGACAGACGCGGCTCTGTATGTTTCCAGCATCATAAATGTGTTGGTTTATGTCGTGTATTTTATCCCTCATCAAGTGCCTCGCTCGATTTATGCACCAAAATCCTTATTGTATGCATCTCTCTGGTCATATACCACCTTGTCAGCCCTCGAACATCGTCAGTGAATATCAGTATATAGTGAGAGCGGCAAAGCGCCTGACGTACGAGATTTTCACGATTATGTTGATCGGAGAAATCAACGGACTGCGATGGTTGCTGGCCGATTTGGAGAAATGCGCGTGGACGATCACTCTGACTAAAGTAGTTGTGTCTGGTCAGGAGTATGAAATTCCAGTGCCAATTGAAATGCTTCCCTTTTGATCTCGTTCTTACTACCCACAAGTTCACAGGTAATGTTGTCTAAAGTAAATTCACTTTCCACCCTAACTACATCTCCTCTCCATCACAGTGGGCTGTGGTGCCTACATCATCAAGGCCTTTGGATTCACAGCATTCTTCCCAGTTGACAAGTCGTTACAAGCGGTCGCAGTACACAAGGCTTGGAAATACCGCGTGATGGATAGAGTGGTAGATGAGTCGTTGGCAAATCACGAGGAGAGCATTCGAACGAAAGTTGGGTTTTTTATTTCTTCTAGTTAAAAGCTACTCATAGACTCACTTGAATGACTGCTGCCTAACCCAAGTTATGTGGCTGTACATTGCTATGGCATTTGTGTTTCAGTAGCAACACTTTGTAAGTAGAGCATTGATCTTGTTAAGACGAAAGAGCCCGTTGCTTGGAGGATACGGTGAAAGCACTTAGCTCCCATCCGTCGTGAGTTCAGCCACGGACCAGTCGGTGAGAAAATGTACATTTCACTCACAGTGCAAGTAACTCACCCCACTCAGCCCACGCATAAAATATTCTGACTAGTAACTAGTCCAATTGGGGTTCACGAAGACCTCTTGCAAGTGCGAAGACAAGGGGGTGGAGTGCATATGCTTCCCAGAGTACTTCCATGCCTTGTTGACCCATACTTTGCCCCGTCGGGGATTTTACTTGAATTCGACTATAAAACTAAGTTCCCCAATGCGTCCCACATCACGTCGGATGGAGCTGAAGAAATGAGGCTAAAGAAGGAGCAATAAGATTCCAACAATGCTTACTTGCTATGCGTTTTACGATTTAAGAAATTACTAACTTGAACATTCAATTCACAAATTCACTACTTTCTGGTTTCTGTTCTACCAAGGTCGACCTCCATTCAGAGTGATTCGTTTCGTACCATAGGCGTCTTCCCAGGAACAACTATCCTAGAATCAAATACGGGGGTGTCTTCACGACTTACACTTCGATTCTTTGGCCACCAGATCGACAATAATAGAGCCGGTTTTATAAGCACAAAAACATAACGGAAGAGCTAACAGACAACTAGAGTGGAGAGTTCTGGATTCGGTACAGTTTGAGACTGGGCGTTTCCAAAAAAGCAGATGAGCAATAGTAACTCGTATCCCATCTTGAGTGCGGGTTTTCCACTACATTCTGGACATTCAATTCCCCTGTTTCCAAAATGTACAAAACCTAACTCATTGCCTTCATTGCCTCGCCAATGGGTCACGCAAACAAGAAGGATGTCGGGTCGCACTCACGAGGAGGTGATTATTATTCTACAGCCTGCAACTCCAAAAAAAGTAGAGTGGGTAACTCTCGCCGCAGAGAAGGGAACGAGTGCCCTTTCTCCGGCAAGTCAAGTGACCTTCTAGTCTGCGCAGTGGGAGCCTGCATTGTGGGCAGGAGTCATGACCGGTTTACTTCTAAGGGGCGGGAAGTGTTGTGGGACGAAGAGGACATTGCACAGGAGCCAGTGATTTGTTCAGAGCGGTACCCGACGAGGAGGTGGGAGAGGGACTGGTCTAATGCCCATGTTTACGCAATATTCGCTTAAGTTGGTAAAAGGAGAAGCAAGGTAAACGGCTGAGACATAGAGAGGTGTGTCGGTAAAAAGACGTAGTTCATTTTGTTGGACAAAGTTGCAGTTGCAGTGATGTTGGCCAAGCTTGAGGCCAAGAGGCGGTGACTTGTAGAAGGGCAGCAAAGGTTGTGCCGTTCGGCATTCCTAGAAGGAGATGGGTGGAATGGTATGAGGAGATATAAGGAGAGATGGGTAGAAATGGGGACAGGTTAATCCAGATTAAATGCGAAATCCTTTTATTAACAGTCATTCTCTCTCTTCGCGCTTAAAGTCCATTCGAGCTAAATTTCTCTCCTATCGACATTGGATTCACAGTTGGCAGGGGAGAGAATCAAGGGGTTTTTAGGGGTCATAAAATTCCCTCCTTTCCCGAACGTCGGTGCACAGATCTGCTTGTTTTTAACATTGTTTCCTCAATGACCGTAAAACGATAACACTGACGATAGAGAAGTTTTTACGCCAATCTCGATGATGGAGGCAAGAAGTGGCAGCGAAATGTCGACACGGAGTTTGGAGTGAAGTAATTTAGGCAATCTGAGGAAATGCTCCAATACATATAGTGGAATTCGTCAAACAAATTTAGGGAAACATATTTCCTAGCGTACTAAAGGCTGCTCATTATCCTAATTGAGCTACCAGTAGGCTCGTATAGACTCGCGCTAACCTCCATGGCATCTGTTATCATACTTGGGCGTTTCCGTCAAGTAGTCACTTTTACTGCTCTCTTTCTTCCCCTTCAGTTGTGTATACTTTCGTAGTCACAAAGTCGTTTCACTGAAATATAGGGGCCGCATCCGCCATGAAATGGCAGAAGTTTTAGTTGGATATCAGCAGTCAGCTGAGGTGACAAGCATCCACGAAGGCCTCGTAGTAGCCTTCACTTCGGCTATGCTTAAAGCCACTTGTCGAGTGCGCCAAATAAAAAGATAGAGGCTGCTATGTGCAAACTAGTTTGACAGAGCTTATTTGATTCCCCACTTAACAATAAGAGCTCATTGCTCTGAAAGCTCGATCCTGCAATTCTTCCACCGCTCCCTTTCTCACCTCCCCCTCGCATACTCGTTTAACATCCATTTGCTCCTTCACAAACCCCAACCGGTAGCCTTTTTGCCGCATTGGAGATCGCGGACCAGATGTAACCTCCATTGACAGAAAGCATTCCTTTCCTCTGTGCACCCGCTGACGATGCATGGCGTTACACTCTGGCGCTTTAATTTCCCTTCTTGTAAACACTGCCTTCCAGGCAATGTTACTCGACCTTCGGCTGTTGCGAAATTAAAAGACGTGATTCCAAAGGGTGAGAAGTGTAATGCCAACGAAATGTAACAGTTGTCACATGCAATTGACGAAAGGAAGATGTGGCGGATGGTTAAGAGGTGGGGTAGTCTCTTTCCCCCTTACCTTAACCTTGCAGACGCGGATGCAACCTGTGTTTGATGGCTTCTGGCGGCTCCGTCGATGCTTCAAGCAATTTAAGTCGACACGATGACCACCTTTGCCGAGAAAGAAATGAAAGATTTAAATGAGAGAAAGGAAAGTTGGCATGTTTCACGCTCTGTGACGATCCACTTTCTTACAATGCCACGAACATTGAATTTCTACGGGCGGAGGCTACTTGTGCGTGTGAGTATGTGAGGGGAGGCCAATGAGGCAAAATTTGAGACTGAGACAGTTCAAATTGTGTAGCGTGAATCAAAGGTGGTTAGGTAGACGAAGTGCACAATGAAGCTGTCAGGTACGTCCAGAGCATCTCCACTTCCACTCCACTCGTATTCTCCACATCGACATCGGCAGTGGACGCAGATACACCCAACCAAGACGGGGCAGAGGATGAGGAGGAGGTAGAAGTGGAGGAGACCGAGAAGTGTGTGTCAGTAGGTGGTAACCAATACTTGACTTGCGGACATTCTCACCTTCATCAGAGCAGTCAGACACGGAGAGTGCCGGCTCAGGTGAGGAAGCGGTGTGCTGTGAGCGAGTGGTGGTAGCGAAAAACTGGTCAAGACAAGAGAATTTAACCAAATCAATGGCCCCACAGGCTCACGGACAGCTTACTCACATTAAAGTTGAGTGGTAGCCAGTCTTAATGGCGTTCACGATGACCTCTTGCAAATGCGGAGACAAGTGGGTGGAATGCATATGCTTCACAGAGTACTTCCATGCCTTGTTGACCCATACTTTGCCACGTCGGCTATTGTAATTTGAGTTCTACTAGAAAACTGAGCTCCCCAATGCGGCTCACATCACGTCGGATGGGGCTGAAAAAATGGAGTAGAAGGAGGAGCAATAGGATTCCAACAGTGCTTACTTGCTACGCGTTTTTACGAATTAAGGAGTTGCTAATTTGAATATCCGTTGCTGACAAGGCAACCACAAACGCATCAATTTTTGGTTTATGTTCTATCAAGGTCGACCTCCATTCAGAGTTATTCGTTTCAAACCACCAATATCGCCCGAGAACAGGTCTTCCAGCCTCAACTCTGTCAGTGTTTCCGAGGCCAACTGATGGGCGATTTTCAAGATATCCAGGTGGATGTTATTAATACGCGGTATACGACAGGGAACTAGGAGAATAGAATGGGAGTACGGAGCGATGGAGCAATGGAAAGTGAAGAAGAAGAAAGGCGACAGTGGGTGTGCTAACCTTCTCCCTCGGCATTAATGTGAACGAGGACAAGTTCGTCTGGATTGTAGTCGTTCAAATCGCCCCGCAGACCAGCGATGGCAAAGGTCACATAGATGAGAAAAACACCATGGAATACAGCGACATCCGCGAAATTTGTACTGCGACTTGGTGGCCATTAATTTGGCGCTAATTAATCCTATTTTATATGCAGAACGACCAACCGGAAATGGAGAGGTCAGTAGTCCGTTCAGCTTGGCGATGAGGGTTTCCACAAATGAGATGTGCAGTAGTGAACTCGTATCCCATCTTGAGTGCGGGTTCTCCACTACATTCTGGACATTCAATTCCCCTGTTTCCAAAATGTACAAAACCTAAACTCATTGCCTTCATTGCCTCGCCAATGGGTCACGCAAACAAGAAGGATGTCGGGTCGCACTCACGAGGAGGTGATTATTATTCTGCAGCCTGCAACTCCAAAAAAAGTAGAGTGGGTAACTCTCGCCGCAGAGAAGGGAACGAGTGCCCTTTCTCCGGCAAGTCAAGTGACCTTCTAGTCTGCGCAGTGGGAGCCTGCATTGTGGGCAGGAGTCATGACCGGTTTACTTCTAAGGGGCGGGAAGTGTTGTGGGACGAAGAGGACATTGCACAGGAGCCAGTGATTTGTTCAGAGCGGTACCCGACGAGGAGGTGGGAGAGGGACTGGTCTAATGCCCATGTTTACGCAATATTTCGCTTAAGTTGGTAAAAGGAGAAGCAAGGTAAACGGCTGAGACATAGAGAGGTGTGTCGGCAAAAGAGACGTAGTTCATTTTGTTAGAAAGTTGCCCGACGAAAAAATGGGAGGAAGAAGTCTAATTCTCTAATTCATTTGTGGGGTAGGTTGATAAGCGAAAAGTTGAATTGCCGTGCAGTTGAAGGCAAAAATGAGGGCAATTGGAGGTTCCGCAATGGAGAATACCTAGAGTTGCTGTGTGTGACTCTTTTAAATTTCCGGCACAAAGATGTCTCCCAAATGACTTAGCAGTACTCTTGGCATTCTCCACACCGCTGTCGACCTTGCCCTCAATTCTCTGTTTGGGATGTCTCGGACTGGTTGCTTACGGCATCGCTTTGCTTAGAATAGCGGTGGACCAAAATACAGAAAGGACTTGCATCCACCCAAAGAACGAGAGGCACACCAACTATGTTCCATTTTGGCCCACTCCACAGGCTCGATGCAAAATGGCTACCTTGTGCAACTTTAAA
The DNA here is from genome assembly GCA_017562135.1 of Dipylidium caninum. Taxonomy (NCBI): domain Eukaryota; kingdom Metazoa; phylum Platyhelminthes; class Cestoda; order Cyclophyllidea; family Dipylidiidae; genus Dipylidium; species Dipylidium caninum. The sequence goes on along the minus strand of QEYB01000314.1, from coordinate 5,519 downwards.
ACCTTCATTTCGTGCTCTTCTTGTCGAGCGGCCCCAAGATACCCACTAAATGAACTGATCTACGTGCCTCTCAGCTTTGTTTTCAACCTTTTCCTCGCTTCTCTGACGACGCTTTTGGATGTGCGTCGGTCAGTGCTGACCGCCCCACTAACCAGTTGTGGCAAACAACACATGAGGTCCACCCTTGGAAGACTGTTACCTTCACTTCGGTTGGTTTGGGTCGTTCATAGTCCACAATGCTGTCCAAAACCCAAAAAAACCTCTGAATCCATTCTCTCTTTGCCGCGCTTAATATCAGAGTTCCAGTTGACTGAGGGGTCAGTTGAGCAAGCATTTAAGCGCTCGCGATAGTCGTATGATCTAATGGATATTAGCCACAGAGCAGCTATTCCGTTTTTCAACAATGGAAGAAAGGCGATCCGATGGCCTCTTCGACAATGAGGCTAATGGAGGTGATGCTTGAGTGACCGTGCACTTGGTCAAGCCGTGCCAATTGACCAGTGTCCCCTCATCTTTCGGGAGAGTCGATAAATGCCGAAGGTGGGATGCATGAAGTGAGAAGGGTCTTCCGACTGGCTCCACATTCCACTCTTGTGAGGCTGATTTGACTAGCCACATGGAGGTATCATGGGTTGAGGGCGAAGGTTTTCTCACAGAGTCGATGGTGCTTTTCAAGGTCTCTCAAGTAGCAACCACTGCCAGGATAGCATGCAGGGTTTCCTTGTTTCGAAACTCTGTTCACTTGTACCGTAACTTCAAGGAAGACAGGAGATGCCGTTCGCTAGTTTGACTGATATATATAATATGCGATATTTCTTTCACACAATATTACCTAGGGCCGCATTTAAATATCCAAAGATGACCTTTTAAACTCCACCTTTGTGACATTCACTTGATGCTTCCAGGTGGCATTTTAGTGCCTAAGTGTGCATGTGACGGGCAAAATCAACGACGTTTGAAGGCGTTGCGCTGCAGGCTGCGTGTCTCCCTAGAAGCCCTAAATGAAAGTGAAAAACGACTTTACCAAACCGTCTACTATATCCACCAAAATACGTTTCAAACTCGTCTGGCAAAGTGTGTTAGTTAATAATACGGACGGAAATACTGCGTGGACGCGATCATCAATCGTCACGCTTCCGTAGAAGTTCTCGTGCTCTTGAGTTTTCGCAATCATCAAACATATCCCGCTGAATAGTTAGAATTTTCGATGGCTGGCAGGGTGGTTTGGAAGGTTGAATGCAGTGCGTACAGAGCGTGGCCGACAAATATTACCTAGACGCGAGTTTCTAGCAGTTAAAAAGTTTCTCAATTCATTTATTTGAGAACGAAATACTGCAGCCTTCCCCGTGACTCTAAGTGAAGTGCCGTGACCGTCGTTTCTACAGTTTCCGAGAAGGGGAAATGTGAAATAGGATGAAGAGATATAAGGAGAGGTGAGCAGGAGTAGGAACGAGTTAAATCCAGATTGGATGCAAAATCCTTTACAACCGCCGTGCTATTGCTTCGTGCTTTCAAGTCCATTCAAGCTAAGCTTCTTCTCCTGTCGACATTGGATTCACAGATGGCAGGAAAGGGAATCCGCAGGCGTTTTCGGAAGAGTCGTCAAATTCTCTTCTCTCCTGAACATCGGTGCCCAGGTCTGCTTATCATTGACATTAATTCCACAGTTGCCGTAAAACAATAATACTGGCTACTGTGAAATTTTTTGTCGATCCCGATGATGGCATTAAAATTGGATGCGAAATGAAACAAATTTGTGGTGGAAGATATTTCTGAGCGATACAACAGGCTGCTCATTATCCTAATTGGGCCAACCTGAGTGACGCTATCAGTAAAACTCAATTGGACTCTCGTTTTCACCTCCATGGCAAGCACCAAACACACACTGAAGCATTGCCCAAAATTAAGGGCATGTTTCGGAGGTCAACAAATGTAGTTAGCCGCAGTGTTTTTTGGTCCATCAGGTAGTTTCCTCTGTCCCTACGGGGGACCACGACGTGAGCGGGGCGATATAAACTTCGTTGGCGATCAAGTAGGTGGTTTACCCTTCTAGGTGGCCTCCATACCCTTCAAAAAGTGGGATCAATCCCCTGCGGCCCCATAGTTGCTCCTAGTCACACACTGCCAAACTCGAATATCAGCGCTATATGTAAACACATGGTTTCAAGGTAAGGCTGTTTATGTATTGGCCTGAATGCAAATGTAATGGCAGGAAAACATGAATTCGCTGATGTTATTTTACTCCTAACCCGGGTCACTTCCCCCATTTAGACTGCCTGTTGCAAGTGCGTCAGTCGTTTGCTGGACCGTTCCACTAACCAGTTGTGGCAAACAACACACATGAAGTCCGCCCTTTGGAAGACTGTTGCCTTCACTTTCTTTGCCTTGGGTTGCCATTTTCTCTCCCCCCCCCTTCGTTAATAATTTGGATAATAATTAGGATAATAAGTAATTTCTGTGCCATCCGCATCGTCTATGCGAGGCAAAACTTAATGTTGCGGAAGTGAAATTGATGTGATGGGCAATTGAACCCAAATTGTCAGTGACCCCTGCGACCCCCGCCAAGGAACCTATTTGGGGCGAAAACCCGAGGTCAGATGATTGGAGTCTCCGGACACCCTGCCAACAGACCAGGATCTAGAAACGCTCGCCCTAGGTGACAGAACTGAGAACTCATGCGACACTCAGGCTACATGAAGCGGTCATGGAGTAGGTGGCCATGTCGTACAGACTGCCAGAGTGGCCGTACACTTGGTGAAGCCTTGCCAATTGACCTCTGCCCCCCTCATCTTTCGGCAGAGTCGATAAATGCCGAAGGTGGGATACATGGAATGAGAAGAGTCTTTCAACTAGCTAACATTCATTTGTGTGACTAATATACTAATGTGAGGTATTTCTTAACATTTCTAGTTGTAAGAAAATGGCCTAACTCATTCATTTGAGTACGAGAGCCTGCTGCCTTTCCCTGAAGCGACGTGAAGTGCGGTGGACCGTCGTCTCCACTTCTCCCACGATTACTAACAAAGAAACAACAACTTTAGTGGCAGCTTTTCGCAGTTTCTCCATTCATTATTTACAATGGTGCTACTTTTCAGTCACCTCATGGTGGTTGCCGTGGCAGACGGCAGTCTTAACTTCGTTCACATTCTTCTCAAATCGGGACGATGAAATACGCCGATTAGCAACCCTGTGCTCCCTTTTTCGCCCTTCAAGTTGCGTGAGTTATGAGGCTTGATCAGCTGTTGTCTTGACGTTTACACCAATGATCACGAAAATAACGCGTGCACCGGGACCCCATTTACCGTGTGGCCGGTTCCTTGCGGCGAAGCAAAGTAGAACTCACTTCTTCCCACACGCAATATGTCTCTATTGCCAATGTCCTCGGCACTAGAGGGGAAAGTCAATTCAAAAACCCGTGAGAATGCATGAAAATGCGCGCTTCGAGCTCGAGACAATTAAAATTACGCAGAAGAGGGCAGCACATGTAATCTTGAGCACCCAACATCGCCTCATTGGCCAAAGTCGCCAGTTGCAGTGATGATGGAACCAAACATTGCGCCTAGGAAAGATGAGGTGACTAGCTGAAGGGCAGCGGACGGTTTGTGTGATTCAAAATCCCGATTATATGACAGCAAGAATTGGTTGCGAAATGTCGACACGGTGTGTTGAAAAGCAATTTACGTAATTCTGGGAAAAACGCTCCTTACATATAGCGGAGTTCCTTAAACAGATTTGGAGAAAGATATTTTTTTGAGCGACACAACACGCTGCTCACCCTCCCAATTGCGGCAACTTGAAAGACTCTATATAAGCAGATTATAATTGGACTCCGCTCCCCTCCATTGCAAAGCTCCAATCACACTACTGAAGCGTGGCCCAAAATTGAGGCATGTTTAGGAAGTCAACAAAGGTAGTTAGGTACCAGTATATTCGATCCATCAAGTAGTTTCCCACTGTCCCTATTTTGGGATACGATGTGAACACACACCAGCAATATACACCCTTGCTGACAGAATTGGAGGAAGACCTTCGTGAAGACAGATTTCCGTGACAGCGTATCTACTCGGCCTCCTCACCACCCACCCCACCGTTTTCGAAATGCTCTGGTAGGGAAGAGGGAGACACGAGCGATAATATATGTTACCACCTCCAGAGTGCTTCAACGGGTGATTGCTATCTTTCATTCTCATCACCAGATGCCTCATCCTCTTCAATTGTGCACGATTTCATACGATGCATTATCTTCTCATGGAGCATGTTGAATAGGAGAACATTCCCGGAACATTGTCGTTGGGTTGTCCACTTACCAACTACAAGGATCAAATAATTTATTGCCTTGGTTAACCCGCCATCAAACGCTACATAAATCCCAAAAAATTCAACCTAACCAAAAAAAGAACCTGTGCCAGTTTGGTAGCCAAAACAAGGAAAAGTATATTTGCGAACGCAGATGTGTTCCAATTTTTCAATAGTAGACCAACAAGCTACTATATCAGCAAAAAAGCATTCTTTTAGTGCATAAACTACTGTTTAATGGTTATTGGATCGGGAGCTTCGAAAAACATTTTAGGACTTATAAAAGAACAAAGCGGATAACAACACACTTTCAAAGGCAAGCTAGAACCCTTGTCTCTAAATAATTAAACTTACCTGCACCTCCTAAAGTGGCTTTACATTCTGTGGAACTGGTAGATGACTGAACCTATTTTGTTTGCTCGTTAGATGATGATCAGAAATTTGGGCAACTCACTGTACAAGAATGCAGTGCACTCTTGTTCGTTTTGCCTATGCAATCGTGGCGCCAGCATCGAGGTCTGTCCTTAGAGCTAGTTAGCCGATGTAGGTTAATGAGCACTAACAATATAGCCCTGCCACCTTATAAACTCCAATCTCCGAACGATAATACTTACCTGGCATGCTTGACAAACCGTAAAGTATAAACTCTGCAGAATCACCAACTCAACTGACCCAAAACACTTTGTCCTCATTCTCCGCCTTCTGCGCTTAGCACTTCTCCATGACAGACACAATTCATTTCTCACACTTGGACGTAAGGCTTCGTGGGCAAGTCCATCTGTGACAAGTGGGAGAAAAAGACAGTGAAAAAAATCCCACAATGAGAAAGCAAAAAATCAAAAGGGGCGGTGCTCAGATTGAAATCGTTCAGTTTTACCGGATTGACTGTGGGAAAAAAACAAATTTGTCCATCAAGTCCCAACCCAGTGAAGACCAATGATTTCTACAACTCGGCGTGATCTGGATGGCCAACTTTAAGGTACACCATTTGTATTTTAAAGAGACAATACAGACGCGCCCAGGACCCGACAGCATTACGAAGCTCGGTATGAGAGCAAATGAGGAGGCCGAGCAGAACAGGCTGTAATGAAAATCATCATTATGCAAGAAATCTGCCTTAGAAAAATTTTTTCTTAATTCCTTCTTTAACACCCATGGAATATGCTTTGCGCGAAAAGTGTAAAATTGGTATGGACTGGTTGGATGGTTTTAGTATTTGCCAT